>VXAK01003753.1:86607-137079 GCA_013399435.1 Arenaria interpres | reverse complement strand
CACACCCACCACATTTACTTTCTGCAGATGTGGGTTTAAAGCTTCAATTATGATTGGTCTGAAAATACTGTGCAGAATCATTCATAAGTTTCCTTGCTACCAAAGTCACCTAAATAGGTTGCTGTCCTAAAAGGGCTATTGTTAGTTTGAAGGAGGGATTATGGCACATGCCTTCCATCAAAGCATTCCTTCCCCAAATGCATTTATTCCTGATTTTGACTCGTCAGTATGGCCTTATCCATCTCTCACTGTAATCCTTAGAAGATCCTCCTTGGCATCTTAGCAGCTGAATCAAGTTTCCTGGTCATCTTCCTTATTCACATTCAATCAAAGTAAGTGCAGTATTTCTTAATTCTGGCTACTAACAATAGCCACTAAATTACCACAAAACAATTTTTGCTTTTTGACACAGTTGCCTACAAGGCATTCTTTGGAACAAAGCAGATATGCTTTGTAGTGTGTTATGAAGATAACACAGCAGCTGTATTTGGCAAGGATGCACTGGTTTAAATATCAGTGTCTACCAGACTAGGGGATGTCAAAAAATGGGAAATAAGAATGACCATAATAGATGACTATGTAAACCATGGCTTATCATGAAATACCCGAGGAGAACACTCTGGATCAACAGAGGTTTTGTTTGGGTATGTCAGAGAACTGATGTATTTAAGTTTCTATATTGCTTTGACCTTGGTTTGCACAGTTATTGTTGGGTATGACAGCATCTGTCACTGTTTCGAAGATGTATTTCGTATGTTTTAAATTCCTCCTCTATCTCAGTAGCAGAAATTGAAAGTGGATTCCACCAAAACTTCATACATCATATATATAAAAATTTGTACTTTTATTTTNCATATATATAAAAATTTGTACTTTTATTTTGAAATCAGGTAGGGCTTCAGCAGTGGGTTAAGTACCGTATTAAGAATACATAATAAGGCATAAGCTTGGGGCAAACTTATCCATAAAGTTTTTTGTTTTAATCCTAAAATTGATCTCTCTCACATCTGCTTGACTTAAAAATTCTATGTATTTAGTAGCATGTTTTTTATGTTTCCCTGCGATGAGATAAATTATACATGTGCCGGAATATATTTCACTGTTGCTTTTCATCCATCACCGAGCTCTGAAGCATTGATCTTCTGCAGGTTTGAAGTACTGTGCCTTCTCTCTCTCTCTCTCTAGGCATTTCAGTTCAGCAGTGTTCAAATGGTGGTGAGGTTGTATTTAGGAGAAATCATACGTTAATAATTGTAACAATAATGAACAACTGTTGGACTATGTGAAGATCTAGCTGTACTGTGTGGAATGGTCCACTTCTCTGCAGCCAGAGGAAGAGGTAGTTTCTTAATCTCAGCATACCAAGAATGGTGCAGTATCTTCCTGTTTGGGAAAGAGGATGGGATAAACGGAGTGAATTAGAGGATGCAGTGCTGAGCTGATGTACTCTGAGATGAATTGAAGCCATTGTAAAGATCTTTGATAGCAGAGCTTGTCATCTGATAACAGTATTAGGGCTACTGGTGGATGGCACTAACTGAGACCCTTGGTTTACTTCTGAAAATATACAAAAACAAAAGAAAAAAAAAATTGGGAAAAATCTTTTTAAAAGCACCCCTTTCATTTACATTTACATCACGGCAATGAAAACTTGACAGTCCAAGAGAAATACTGATGAAAGGGAGTACAAAACGTGAGGAGAGATTTAAGCAGCTTGCAGCCTTTTCCACAGAAGAAAACACTCTCTTGCCATTAAGGTGAAGTGGATGTTTTAATTTTTTTTTTTTTCTTTCCAGAGAATACATACATTTCTGCTGCATCTGTCCGCAGCATGTGTAACACAAAGCTGTTCCAGTGATTTGAATACTTGCTGACCTAAGACAGCAGCTAGGAATATCTATCTAAATGGTAATAAGAACCTTGAAGGTTAATCCATGTTAGTGTGCAAAATACTCAAAATCTTTGGCAGTTTCATTTTGTCTTATTCTGGTTATTAAAACTAAGTAAATCCATGAGTTTCCAATAGAATTGTTCTAGAGAGAAATGACAGAATTTGCCAGTAGTTTCTGCCGAGCAGATTTGCAACATTACTATTACCATAATCTCTGGTCGGTTTGACAGTTATATACAAATATATATATTTAACCAGGGCTGTTGAACAATCAAACCCTGATAACAAAGTGGACTCAGGCCGGGAAGTTAATGAGATCTTTCTGCAGGCACTGGGGCCTGCTTTATTGCCCTCATTGTAGTAGAAGTAACACATTTTACCTGGAAACAGTATTAGAGCTTTTAGAATAATTTTCTGGTAAAGAAGCTAAAAGAGAAAGATTTTTTTTTTTTTTAACTGATTCCTAAATAATTTTCTGAAAGTTTAAAAATAATATATTCTCAGAAAATTAAATTATAAAAGTGCTAACACTTGAGGCTATGAAGTTATAAAGTTAATTCATCCTTGCCCATGGCTCACATTTTGGATTGTAAAGTGGGAAGTGATCTTAAACAGAGCAAATTTTTCTCCCTCTTATTCTTGAAGAAAAAAACAGGAAATGCGGTGCTGCTGCATCAGTATCAAATGTGGAGTACTGTTTCAATGTAGTTGGAGGGTATTAAATCGCCAGTTTCTGGGGTTAAAGCAGTATCAAGAGTACAAGAAAAAATACTTTTTATCATATTGCTTGCTGCAGACTCACTTTCAAAGACCTCCAAGATCTAAGGATTTTGAGTATTTTCTTCACTAAAATTAACCGTTTAATCCAAGCCTTCCTCCATCTCTGGGACAGGCTCTTAGAATGGGACCTGCAGCTTTGACCCAACTTTAATTACACTGCTGCTTTGTTTTGCATGGTATGTGCAAACTGGCCTCTATTTAAAAAATATGCCATTTTGTTTGCCTGTCAAAGAGTGATGTGTGGCCAAGTAGCTGGTTTCATGAGATAGATACTTCCATTACTTGCCAGATTTTAAAATACTTTTAAAATAATACTTGAAGAATACTGGATGGATCTGTATAATTATTTTTTTGCGTGAGGTGGTTTCTGTACTTATGAGAGCCCTGTTATGGGATCATTGTATGGTCTCTTGTTCTATTAAGAGGACATCAGTAGTTATAAAAGGCTGATACAGTGTAACTAGAGATATAAGCAGTGTCAGTGTCATAGGCAGTATAGCAGAATGTGCTATTTATGATAATAAGCAACTGCTTGATTTATTAGATCCTATAACACTTCCTTAGCCATTTGTTATATTATCTGTTAATCATAATTAATGTACCTTTCATGTAAAGTCTGACCTCACAGGTAAATAGCAGAAGGCTGCAGAAAAATGAGTAAGAATGCAGATGTTCAATGGGATGTTAGTCTGTACTCATTAAAATGTCATTTATATGTTATGAAAGCTTTGGAAATGCGGTTTTTCTAAACGTGTTTCTTTTAATATTTTTTAGTTTATGCAAATTGTATCATCAATTGTATTATCAATGCTAGTTTTTAAGGTTCCTATATGCTTAGTAGTGGATTATGACATTGAGATTGACAGGTAAAGCTTCCGACAGAACAGTTGTCCCACTAGGGCATTTGCATCTAGTAAATGATGTCCTCATTTATTGCAGGAGAACTGCTATAAGTGTCACTGTGATTTTTCCATTACTTTTTTTTTCTGTTGAGAAGTTCTTCTGCTTTGAAGAGCCTTGAATTCAATGTATCAGTGCAGGGGGAAAGATAGTGCTTCAATTATTTTTAAAAAAAAAAAAGAAACAGGCTTAGTAAGAATATTCAATTTGATTTTAAAACGCGCAATAATATGTCGGTTATTAAAGTGTGTGTGGCGATCCAATTGTATCTTTCTATTGCACTTTGTAGAAATGCCTGGAGAAAACAAAATCAGAATTCATTGTGAATATTTCTATTGCAGAAAATATAAAGACACAGACTTTACAATTATGTTCTTACCATCTAAGAGGATGAGAGAACTTAGAATAATGGATGATAAAAGTGAGTGTATGTGAGTTTTATATACATGAGACCAACAGTGTTTCAGGGTCATTCTATGCTTTAGAAAAGCTGCAATGAAACTAAAATGTCTACGGGCCAGATTTTAATCTTAGTGCATAAACTATCTGGCTACATCCAGAGCAGTTCAGTTCATGCAAAAATGTACTTAAACCATTGAAACTGCAATATGACTTTTGTGTTTTATACGTACTTTTCCAAAAGAAACCAGTTATATGTGTTGTGATAAATGCAGGGTTAAGGGATCATATGTATTACGAAGTCATCCAACTTTCTATTCCCAGAGAATTAATTACAACCCATTTCCATTTTGTCAGTGTCATTTCCCATATTAAATAGAAAATAGGAAAAACAGCCTTTTTTGGATTAATGTATGCTTCTTCCACACATTTCCTATTGGCTACCTATGGCAATTACATGAATTAAATCATTATTTCTTAATATAGAAAAAGATTAAGTAACATGCTCTGAGAAAAGCACATTCAGAGCCTTCTGTTATTACTATAACCTATTTCTTCAGAGATGGCCCATCATCTGCTACGTGCAAGAGGCCATAAGCTGATGGCAAATATGTTCCAATGAATGTTGGCTCTCTCATGAGAAATTTGCTTTAGAAATTATATATAAATTTTTCTTTTCATTAACATTGAATATGGGACTTTGAATTGTAATGAGGTCAAAGGCATGAGAAGTGATTTACAGCGTGCATAAGGAGTTAAAAGACTTTTGTATGAAGTAAATGAGAAAAAAGTCCCATATTAAAAAATTAGTAGCTTCACCTTTGGAAAAATAATGATCATGTAGTATATGGCTTTCTAAGCAAATTATAAGTTAATATGTCTTTTATTTGCAGCGAAAGCTAATTAAACTTTGACTTCGTAACAGACACTTTTTAAATCTGCCAGCATAGGTGTCACTTACAGAAATATTTTAAGTGCTTCTACATAACAATCTAATTAAAAATTAAGAAGCTAGTTGCAAATTTATCAAAGCTGAGAATGTCGTATTCATTGAGATATGTGATAATATTACACTTAATTTACCAGAGAGGGAGAAAAGGGCCGGAGGGGGCAGCTCTTCCAGAAACCTTGTGGCTCTGCATTAAATCTAGGGAAGGGCAGTTTAGATCCCAAGACACGTTCACTTCCACTTGGATGTCACATAGTTGCAGAATCAGGAGCTGAGAGTTTAACTCTGCCATATAACAAAGCATCATAACCTCAAGGTCTGAAACTGCATTTCTGATAACAGTGACATTGAAAAAAAAAAAAAAAAAGAGACAGGATAGAAAGTTTCATTAAAAATCTTTTTCTCAGGAGAAAAAAAGAAAAGATCTAATACTGAGAAGCTGAACAAATGACAGCACTGCAGCAAGTCCAGTTGAGTGAATGAGTGGCAGAGGAAGCCCTAAGCAGCGGATGTGGAATTAACTGAGTAGAGCCAAGGTCAGACTTCAGTGTATGACTTAATAGAAGGGAATTTCAAGCCTAATAAAAGCCCTTCTTCACAGTAAGAAGTTGACAGCTGGGGATGCTGTCATCTGAAGAAGTTGGAAGTACTTTGTTGAACCCAAGAGACTAACTCCCAGGAAACTGTTGCATGGGTTAGAAGCAGCAGATTACTCAGAGAGAAAAACCTGAGGTACAGAATGACTGAAGAAGGTGACTGTTCAGATGGCGTTCTGGAAATGCTCTTTTATACAAATGAAAGGAGGGCAAGATACCTTCGTGTAATGACCAGATAAAAAAGCTGAGATGTAAAGATCTTCTGGGCCCTGTTTGTTATTTGTATCTCTTTCATAGGTTGATGTTTGCCGAGAAGATCTGCTTATGTTCACATTTCGTGATACTGAGCATTTGCTGCTTGGCAAAATGGAGTTTTAAACACACTTCAATTAACATGACCAAGTTCTGTCTTCTCGTGGTACAAAATCCAGTAGATGTAGAAAGAAAGTGTGGTATAATTTATGTCAAATATTTGACTGTCCTTTTAGTTAAACAAGCTTCACCCACTGGCTTCAGTCTCTATTCTTTATAACTGTATTGACAGCCATGGCCAGAAAGCACTCTAAAACCCAAGGAAGGGTTCATGCAGTAGGCTTGTTGATACAATGACACTCTTCAGGGCACTTTATTAGGAAGATTGTTTCCCTCTTTCTTGCAGCAAGACCCTTTCTCTTCCTGGAACAGGTGGGCCCCCATTCAGGCTCTGCTTATCATCCATCCGTGGTTGTCAATGCAGGTAGAGTCCTCAGGAAATTATATTTGCTTAACTATTTAGTCTCACATTTCAAGATAAGAACTTGCAGAGTGACATTAAGGCATCGAAGTGGAAAAAAAAGGAGGGGATACGATGTGTACAGTTATAAATCTTCATTATTTTTGCTCAAACAATTTGAGAAGACATCCAGTTTTTTGTATTTTCTGTACTCTATTAAAAATAGAAGTAGATGTTTATTGTCTGCCTCAGAATGATAAAAAGAATGGAAGCTTTTGTGTTCAGTAATACAGTAGTTAAGTCTAATTGCACACTGCTGATGCAACAACTTAGATTTTGGAGATACTCAATGATCTTTTGTAACAGGAACAGTGCAAATTGTAAGGGAAAGTGTTTATAAACTTGAAGATCATTGTATTTGTTGGAAAAAGTCAAGAACTTGTCTTGGGTTCTTGGTGTGTACAGATCATTCATGATCAAGTCAAAGTTAACCAACTGAAGTTGCCTTGCTAATACGGTTGTGTTATTTTGAGATACTGAGTGCTTATCAAAATCAGGAACACACAAAGAGGGTGCAAAGAGACATTTCTGAATTGTAGCAACAGTTAGGCGCAGACAGAAACTGCTCTTGCTTTCTCCTTTTGGTTGAAAACCAGTGGGAGAGCAGAGATTGGAAGGGAGACAGGCCTCTGCCCTGCCAGCGTTGGCACCATGCTCCCGCTGGCAGCCAAAACCTGCTCTTGCCCCAGTGAAGCAGTGCAACCTCATGGGAGGGTTTGAAAAATGCAGCTTAAGTAAAATATCGGTTAGAGGAATTAAAAATTTTTTGGTAACCATGGCAAAGTAATATAACTACAGTGACATTGGGAAATTGTGCCAAATGAATAGAATTCACCCACTTTAATTTTCAGTGTGGATCAAACCCATTATTATGATTGGTACTTCCCAAAGCTTTTAACCCATTGTCCAACTATAGCATAAATAAATTGTCATTTTTTTGTGTGGTGAAAGTTGGGGTTTATGTTTTGTCCTTTTGCAAATCAGCTTCAGACGAAGTGCTTAGTAGAACTACAGTATTAACTTTTTAAAAAAATGTAGATTATCAACCTTAGGATTTTTTTCTTTCTATCATTATAGTGTTATTTAACAAAAGCAATCATATTATTTAAGACATTAAAATCACTTTTGGTTATACCAGAAAATAAATTTAGTTCTTCAACATACACATGTACATATGCACAGGTAAGTTATATACAGCAAGACTGCATTTACTGAGATGTGTTCTGCTATTGTGTTTCCTCTATTAACTATTACCAGATCACATAAAAATAAAACTCACCATAGCAAGGCTTTAGCCCCGGTTACAGAACTGAAAGCCTATAAATGTTACTTAAGTTACAGAGTCTTTTGAGGTTGGGTTTGTAGGACCCAAAGGAGGACTGCGGTGGTACCCTACGCTGTGCTCTCCTCTGTTCCTGTAAGTGATGCAATGAGCCCCTACAGATGCAGATGCTAATACTGGGGAACAATCTGGAGCTCTGTGAATGAAATGGCAATAGCATGGCAATAGCAGAAGCAAGATCAATAGTTATAAAAACAGAATATAGGGAGGGAGAGGAAAGATTCTCTGCTCTGAGGGCCATCTCTGTGACTCTTGATGAACGCACCTTCAGTCCAAGCCCAGTGAAAACCATGATTTCCAAAACAATAGGGCATACAAGAAAAGACATAGCGCTTCTGTTTCTTATGCCATTCAACAAGATTTAGAAGGAAATGCAGCCAGAATTAATGGTCATTACCTGATGAAAACCAGACATCCTTGGGAATAGGCTCATACAATCCAGGATAAGGCTAAATGCAATTAAAAGGACTCCACTGAGGCCAAAATGGCAGAGGAGACAGAGGAAACAGATGGATCTTGAAGTATGGAATCATCATTGTGAGGAAAGGCTTTTTTTTTTTAAGTTAAAAAAAAAAAAAGACAAATCTAGGTTAGATAGTTAAATCTATTTCCCTAGAAATCATAAATAACTATAAAGAAGAGACAGTGACAATCACTTTATTGATTACTTTTAAAAAGGGAATTGGTGTTATTTTCCAAGTGCTGCTTCTTGAATTTGGCTTGTAGGTTACTTAAAGAAAGGTTGAGCAATTTTGAAGAATGATTCAATATTTACAGTAGTTGTTTCATCTGCAGTTCATTTGTAAGGGGAGAATTTAAAACTACCCCGCCTTAGATTTCACTAACAAAAGTATTTTAATGTTACTTCTTTGTACACTAATCCCATAATCACTGTAAAAATCAAGCATCAGAGTCTCCTTTACTGATTTTATTTACACACTTGAAAGATCTTTCGCAATCTATCTAACAATGCTACAGGGCCTGTGTCTGCCTGAAAATCCAATTCAGGGGTTCCCTCTAAGTTCCTCTTGTTTATATTTCTGCAGCATGTGGGTTCATAAGCCCTTTCTACACAAGTTTATGTTAGAAGCAAGATGAGTTGTGTAGATTAGGACAGTGGGTTTGCTTCAGTAAATATTAGTGAGTGGAATACAATTAAGCTAATTAATTCACAATTAATGCCAAATTAAGGGGTGGTTTCACTTAAGCTTAATATAGGAGAAAATGCTATAAAATTATCATTATGAACTGTGCCGCTCAAATTGAAAATGAAGTGAAGGTTTTTTTCTTGGTAAAAAAGTTGGTACACATTTGTAAAGGCTACACATGGGAAAAAATGTTGTCAGAATTACTTTTGAAAAGCTTTATGAATTTGCTTTTGGTAAGCAAATGGCAGAGTGACAATACAATTTAGTAACTTATCCAGTATATTAGGATTCATGGGCTACTCAGAAGTTTCGCCCTCAGGCAAGACCTGTAGTAGTTGCAGGGAAATGATTTATGCATTGTAATAAATGTTACTGCTCAATCTGTTTGCTTGTTCAATGGTTAAAGTCCCAAAAGAAAAGTCTATCTCAAATTAGGACTGGCATGCATTATCTGTCAGCTTTATATAGTACTGTAAAAGTCATTCAGCTGACAGAAATATTAGCAGAATGTTTTATAGATTTTTGTACTGGATGAGTCCTCGCGTTGGTGAGGAGAAGCAACAGGGCTGTGGTGCTGTGCTACGGGATTAAAGTTGCGTGTAGATGAGTAGTTTCACTCAGTTGTTCACTGCAAATGAACATCTGGACTGCATATTGATTCCATGTGTGCAAATGAGATCAGCCCAAATAATGACCAGAATCAATCAGGCTTCAGCCTAGGAGTAATGTACACTGGTACTGATTTGTTAGACAACCAGAATTGGCAGCACCTTGCATAATTTGGCACCAATTGACAAAGATTAGACTGTTTTGGGGCCTGACCGGTTATTAATTTGAACCCCCCCTCCCAAAATATTTTGCAAAGTAAAATCAGCTGCAGCTTATTTGTCCCTGCCCCCTCCTTTTCATACCAGCCCTAATTGTTTTAGACAAACAAGTGAGCTTGCGGCCTGTTCACTTTACACAGGAAGACATGAATTCTTTGATCCATACAATATTCTCTAGTTCAACCTTGGAGCTATTTACTAAGGAGATTTATTTGCAGACAGACAGTAAAGCAGTTCTTTACAAATGGAAATGAGTTCAGCTTCTTTGATTTTTTGGCTCAATGTCCTCACTCCTGTAGGAGTTATATTGCAAAACAATAAATAGGTACCTGCACTGGGTTCTTGTTTATTGGAGAGTAGCACGAACAACAGAGTAGAAATAGCCCAGACGTTGTAGAGGTTTTTTGAGTAGTGTAACACCTCTGGATCAGAGCTGGGACTCAAACAATGCTTCCCTGCTTTTAGGTTCTGGACTAGACTTATAATTTAGACAAGTCTTGCCACGGCTCACTAGCCTTTTGACCAAAGCTGCCCTCATTTTCAAATCGCTTTTTTGGAAAAAAAGGCCAAAAAAATAAAAAAGGCAATAAAAGCGCATTACATTAGAATCCTATTGTGTTTCCTTGAATTCCAGATTCAGCATAAAAAAATGGGTTGGATCAAATCTCAAAAAGGTATTTGCAAAGTGCTACAGCATTTACTTTCACACAGGGCAACTGTCATTGAATGTACCGTCATTTTTGTAGGAAGTGTTTTCTTTGTACTTTGGCTTAAGAACAGGGAGACAGTCAGGCTTGTGAGACCTGAAAGTTTCTCTGTCTTCCTCTGTGTGAAATGAATGTAAAGCGGCTGAAGCCAGTGAAACTGCAGCGATGCTGAATTGCTGCACGGGAGAGGAGAATTTGGCATTCCCTCTCTGTTGATCCCCTGGCATATCGCATGGTGCTTCCTTTATCCATTAGAAATTCAGGATTGGCTTTATAGACCCTGGGAAGAATCAGGATTTTAAAATATGTGCTCCCAAGAATGCTTTTTATATTTTGACATCAGTCACTTTTAATTGTTCAGTGCAATCCACTCCCGAAGGGTCTTGTGCTCTCTTTAGGGATTGCTTCCATAAATTGTGACTTATAGCACCCTTTAGGAACACAAAGTAATTTGGACTAGAAAGTAAGGCAACTGAAACTCCAGGTGGAAATTAAATGGGCAAAAAGTAATTACCTGGTCAGGTCAGGAGGGTTAACCCTCCCCTGACAAAAGTGTGAGGGAATCTTTAATGATCACAGGTGGTGGAAAATTTTCCTGACTCAAACCAGGAGCGAGACGTCCAGCAGACGAGTGGCCCCTGATACCATGCTGGGGCTCTGGTTTAGTCCTGACCCGGGACGTCATCCATTTCTGCTGAATTGCCTGTGATTTCGGTCGTGTGAGATCAGAAAGCAGGCAGAGAAACTTTGCGTACCTCTAATGCTGTATCCTGCTGGGTGTCTCAGCATCGTGCAGCGATCTTTCTATCCAGCTCTTGCCCCTTCCTGACCCTGCATCGCTTTTAAGTTCCAGTGAGATCAAACAGGGTGGCACAGGGTGATGGGGATGTTTGTTTTGCTTCTGTGAATGGGCATCACTTGTGATTCATGTGGTTGACGGGCCCATGCTGTAGGAATAACTGTTTGGTATGGAGAGGGTGGTAGGTGTCGATGATCTGACTTGCCTTACTAATCTCTAGCGTCTCTGATTCATCTGTTCTGGGAAAAATGATAACATTATCAGAGATCTTTGAATACAAAATATATTTTATCGTAACTAAAAAGCAGGTTGTGCCAGCTGTCCTTACTGCATTCCTACGGTGTCTTTCCTAAAATAAAAACTCTGCTGTACATGCATAAAGATATGTGAATCTGCCTGAAAATGTTTTCTTATGTGCTGCCCAAATTCAAATTTAAGTGTAAAGCCATGGCACTTGTGATCCTCCTGGAGAAATTGACGTACAGAAGAAATCCTGTTTATATCTGCCATTTTTCCTTCAACTACTGTTATCTGGTTTGAGAGTATTATTAATGACATGCAACTGGCATAAATTTCAATTTGTGGGGGAGTACAACATCTCTGTGAATGCCTGTGCTGTGTGGCTAACATAAACCTGCCCAGAAAAGGACAAACCAAGGCACTGTCTTGTACTATCCATATCAGAAGAATAAAATAAACCCTTAAAAACTCCTGCTACCCTGAAGTAATGTAAGAAGCAGGATTTCCATGCTATGATGGTATTTGACAATGAATCACTACACCCTCTTTTCCTCTGTCATCTCAGTATTCAGTTCATTATGCTTTGTGACAAAGAATAAAAGACAGGCTTTATTCTTTGTAATGTTTATGTCGCTAATGTGTTGTTTGTAATGAGCAATTTGTTTCTTTGAAGGGGTGTATTTCAATATATGGACATGCCTTGCTGTGGTTGGTATTTTCTTTGGCTTGTTTGTTTTTCGTAATGAAAATGTCTTTTCATGTGGGATTTTCTTGTCTTTATCTCTTTTTTTATTTAGTGAACGCCTCACTAATGCTGGCAAGTGGCAATATATAAATGAGATTCAAAAAAACCAACCCAATGTTAACAAGGATTAAAAGAGGTATCCCATTTTAGAACATTTAGAAGTGTTTTTATAGTTGTTATTTTAACATCTTAAGGATAAAAAAATCAATTCCTGGGTGTCTGAATCTGGAAAATACTGCTGTGATCAATTAGACTAGTTTGATGGCGACAGGATTTCCATATAGTAAATCCTGAATCAAACCGCTACAGTCTGATTGCACTGGAACATATCTTTTTAAAGATAGCTGGTTCAGATATCAAAGGCAGGAGATTATATGAATCCCCAATGGTTTAGGTGTATAGATGTGAACCTGGATTCGGTTACAGGGGAGTTTAAGCGAGCTTCAGAGCAGACTCAGTTGCACGATCAGAGCCATTAACGCAACGATGATGCTTCTCTGTGGCAGGGGGGATATTTGTTTCCATCATATTCCCCAGGGGTTCTCCAAGATCGTGGCTGCTATGACATTGTAAACTCTTTATAGCTGCTTCCTGCGATAAAGTTCACCAGAAACAGTGTGACAGCATTAACCATCATCAGCAGTATCACTGCGCAGCACGTCCCATTGCAGCTCCTCCCAGGGAGCATTTGCTGTCCAACTCCGGGTTCATGTGTGCAGTTCAAAACAGTAGGAATTGCTTCATCCTCTGAGATTCTTGAATGCTCTCCCTTGGTTGTCATCTTCTCTCTTGCCTGTGCCAGATAACCGTTTGTGTAGTTGTTTTCTTCAAAAGCACCCATAAAGAAATTTTTGTTTGGCTCTGCTTTTCTTTCCTTAAAACAATCTTTCAGCAAGTAAAGATCTGAAGAAATTAGATTGACTTAATTGATACATGATGGGAAATGGCATGCATATATATTTCTATTGAGAAAGAGAAAACAAAAAAAACAGAAAGTTGCAGTAGTGTTTCTAAATGCAGAGTATCCAAAATTTCTGGGGTGTGGAGAGGAAGGGGGAACAGTGATTTTCTGCTAAGTAACTTTCTAAGGAATTTCCCTTCTGGAGTCTGACACTGCTTGGATACATGTCCTTGGAAAAGTCACTTAGTCCTCTATTTTAATTTTCCGTTCAGAAAATGGCATGAAAAATACCTTCTTCAGTTGCATGGAGAAACCATGTGTCTGGAAAGTTCTTTGTTGCTGTTCAAGGGGACAGGAATGAACTGAATTTTTAACTCCACTTATTGATCAGTTTTTGTAACAAGAATTTAATGCCTCTTTTGCAAAATGTTACTGCCGTAAGGATGTGTGTGGGAGCTCTTCACTTCCAAAGCAAGTCCTGACACAAAGGCTCCTGCCAGCCGCTTCTGACGAGATGGTGGGTGGTTATTTTACAGTATTGGTAATAGCACCACAGTGACTGCTGTGCAAGGGATGTGTGTCCAACTGAAGGTTATCCACAGGGGACAATACCGGCATCTCTCTTCACAGCCTTTTACCAGATATCAGTTGTCTCCTTCTTAGAGCTCAGCTTAAAGGTTTGGTTTTTTTTCTCTCCATGTGTGTGACCAGAGCTGCTACTGGACACAAGTAAAACTTAGGATAGTACGGAGATTTTAAAAAATCCCCCGAATGTGGTGATCAGATGCTAATGGCTGCAATCAGGAGGGAGGATCATCTCCCAGCTAGGGTGTGAGTTGGGCCCTGGGAGACATTTCATTCCTGGCACCACTCTCACCACGATTTTCCAAATGAGCTGATGTTGGAAGCCATCATCAGCTACAGCGGCAGCCCTGACTCCCAACTGCCTGCATGTGCAGGAGGAAGCACTCAACAGTTCAGACATATTTGTTTACTAGTCCCCGTGGTTTGCATGTCCCACGTGGAAAAGCCTTGGGCTCTGGTGCAGCAATTAGGGATGTGTCTAGGAGGTGTGGCTGAGAGTTTTTCTGGGGCTAGAAGACACTTTGTCCTTTTACTTTTTATGTTAGAGGTTTCCTACTAACTGTTTGCTCTTCCCACTAAATGGTTACCTCTTATGCTGTATCTTAGAAATTGAAATTTAATTTAAGAAGAGGGAGAGTTGTTGTGGTGCTCTAGAGGGAGGCTGATGCTGCTGCAGCGCACAGGCAGGGCAGACAGTGCATGGGCTTTCAGACAAGAAGGTCGGTACAGAGCAGTTCAGAACAGTCAAACCTCAGAGGTTCCTGCTCTCCTACAGAGCTGAATATTTCTGATACAAATTCTGAGCTTTAAATTCACCAATTCTGGGTCCTGTGATGTTTAGCTACCTCTGAACACAGCTTCTAGGTGGGCAGTTTGCTATTGAAGTTCCTAAAATCTGCTTTAACTTACTCCCCATGTTTTTAGCAGCTAAGTCCATTTCTCAATGCAGCTGTAGAGCTGCGCCACAACTCTGTCCTCTATACCAGAAAAAATAGCATAGCCCTTCCGTTCTTCTCTGCACCCCCGGGGAAGGACCGTGGGTAAGAGTGTATTGCAACTCTCTGACTCTCAGCGTTCCAGTGAAGGCAGCATTTCGCCATAAAATAGCTAACCATATAAGTTTACCATTTATTTTGGTCTGTTATGGCCTACTTAGAGAACTGGAAAACTGGGCACTGGACCATAGGGAAGTTAGCAGCAAAGCGGGCAGCTGAACCTTGAGCTGTCTGCTGAATGTGCTGTGCAAATCCCTCCATCCTCTCTTGCACCTTTTTCTCTATATACTTGAAGAGTTTCAGATGCTCTGCAGCCATAGGCACGTCAGCAGCTTTGCTTTATATCCTGCTCAAACTAGGTGGCGTGCCAGCTTTTGTAGGCAGGTCTATTGTGATAGTTGCTCACAGTTGGTACTGTGAAGTATGCCTCCTTTTCCTTTCCAGATGCTCTGTGCTACCAAATAAGGGGAAAACATGTGTTTCCTAATGCTGAGATAAGTCAGAGGTATAAGTTACAGCTTTACCATATTGAGAAAGGAATGCAAAGTGCACCCTTCTCTATCAGCACGGAAAATGTTTACAGAATTGAGCCATAAGACATGACAATATTCACTGAAGCAGGCTACATCACTGTGCAGAGAAGGATTAAGGGCTTCTTTCTTTCCTTTTTAATTTGCCTTTTGCATTAAAAACTATTTTGGTTAGTTAGATTTCTCATTAGATACAATTCTGTATTTTGTTCTTGGCTAAAGTCCCTCACAATTGAATTTGAAATAAAGAAAACAATTGTATCAGCTCATTTTAGTTAACTTCTCCATTTTCATGGCATTTTTTAATTTCTGTGAACAGCTGAATTTACTTTAGTAAATAATAAACTGTCCAAAAAAGGAGGACACAGGAAAATAAAACTAAAGTTAACTAGTAATCTGTTCATCAACTTGCTGTTAGTTTCATTTTTTCCCTTTTCAGCATTCCTTTTTTCTTGCTTTGGTTTAGTGCAGCATCGTGGCTTAATAGAGTTAACCCACCCAGTTTTGTTACCATGCTATCATAAAGCAGGAAATGAGCTTAAAAAAAGGCATTATCAGCCAAATCAGCTACATGCCATGTTGCTAAGTTTCTAGTTTTCAGATAGCAATTAAATAAATAAAAACAGAAACAGTGACTGGCACTCGGAAACCCAAATCACCGTGAAATCTGAAGCATTTCCTTCTGCCAGGACGTGGTGGATGTCAGGAGACTCTGTTAGCCTATTTTTTATCTTTACAAAAAAAAAAAAAAAAGCTCAGAAAGCCAGGAGAAAGTTTGGAGATTTAACATCAGCCTACGATGCCATGTATTTTCTACAGAAGCAAGGGAGTCATGCCAGGGCCCTCAGAAATGCCTTTCTGGATGAATGCCAGTCACCCATGCAGCTTGTAGGTACCTTCTATGGTGTCCAACACTGTGTCCCCAGACCTGGGGGGAGCCTTAGCAGTTGTGGACAGTTCACACAATAGATGTGTGGAGGGCAGGAGTAACTTTCATACCCTGCTTTGCAGCTGTCCTGGTTACAGAGGGCAAACAGAAAAGAGTTCAGGTGCTCCTTGCCAGGCTGGAGCTGCAGGCTGCTTGGGGTGAACATCCCCTGGCTGTCACACGTAATGGAGAAAGCACCTTACCATCTCCTCTGCTTTCTTCCAGCCCATAGTTTGTTTCCATAATCCCCACATTAGCACAAGGAGAGCGTAAATTATACCCCTGTGTGCTGAAGGGGCTCTTGTTCCCTTGGAGGCTGTGTTCCAAGGAGGACACCATCTTTGGAAAGCCACAGCGTTGCTCTTGGCATTGGCCCAGCCGGGGCGATGAGCTCCAGGCTCTTGCTGGGGCTCTCTGGAAAGCCACCGCCGGGGACTGCGGTGACCACCATCAGCACATCGCCTCTCTGGGCAAGGCCACTGCTTTCCCACCTCCAGCAGGACCTTCAGCAGCAAACGTTGCTGTTGGCCTGTCCTTTGGTCTGTCCATCTGCTGAAAGGTTTGGTTTGGAGAGGCGGACAAGGAAGACGGGGAATCCTGAGCAATCAGAGATGTAACACTGCGTACGGTTGCAGATGTGCTGATGGGCGCTGCAAAGAAAGCATTTTCTTTTTGAACTGTCAGCACTGTCTGTGGCTTGACACAATATTTTATCTTCATTTTAAACTTTTTACTCATTATTAAAATATTTAAATTGGCTGATGTGAAATCCTGTAGGAATAGTAGGAGTTTATTTCAGG
This sequence comes from Arenaria interpres, assembly GCA_013399435.1. Taxonomy (NCBI): domain Eukaryota; kingdom Metazoa; phylum Chordata; class Aves; order Charadriiformes; family Scolopacidae; genus Arenaria; species Arenaria interpres. The sequence goes on along the minus strand of VXAK01003753.1, from coordinate 120,245 downwards.
GCAGCGGTGCTTGAAAGAGCCCCATAAGCATAACCATGTACGGAGGCGGCAGGGTATCAGTCCAGAGGAAAACTCAGTGTCAGTTCAAATGTAATCCATATGTTAAAACTATAGAAAGTGTTTGTTAGTCTGATGGTTTGGCTAATATCGAGGAATGTTCCCTCATGGGAGACCTAACTTTCAAGCTCACGTAATGATAAGTGCTTTACCGAACTAGTCTTCAGGGGTGACAGGGGCCTGGAGTACTGGTTTTGAAATTATGTGACATTTCACCAGACAATGGCATTAGTTAATTTGGGGGACAGTGTGGAATGGTAATGACTCCTCACACACACACACAAACATTCACACATTAAATATGAACTGTTCTGACACTGGTCTAGGGAATACGGACTCGTATCTGCTGCTCGACTGGGCGTGCCACAGGATTGCACCTCAGGAGAACAGGGGCTGACAAGCTGTAAGTGCAATGCTGTATTTCCTAGGAAAGCAAATAGGGAGGCAACTTGGCCATTCCTTGCCTTTTCTGCAGGAATATGAGTATGTGAATAGTACTGAAGTGCGAGAATTGCAGTTGGATGAAAAAATGGGTGGTTAGAAACAAATGGCTGAAAAAAACTAAATTTTTTTTTTTTTGCTTCTGCTTTTTCAGAAAAAAAATTTGGTCAATATCTGTGTTCAATTTTTGCTTGGTTCTAGGTCAGCCATAAATGAGGTGCAAATTTGCAAAAGGAGCAGCAAATGACTGCTGTTGAGACCAAGCGTAAGAGGAGGTGGTTGTACAAGTGGCAAGCGGGTTTTGGGCGCGTGAATGCCTGTTTGGGGTACAGTTTCTTTCTCTGAAAATCAGAGTAGAGTTAATTAGTCTGGGATCACAGCCAAATTTTCAAAATAGCTCAGGGGCACCTAGGTAAGGTGCTGGATTTTGGTTTATGTTCTGTTCTCAGGCACGAGGTGGGCAGATTTTGGGGACACTGGAGGGAGCTAAACTCTATTGCAATCCAAGATCTTCATCCACAGATTAAAATTGATCAGTGAGAGAATGTTCTGGTAAAAGTGAGGGCAAATATGCAGGGATAAGTCTTTTTATTCCTGAGACAAAGAAGTGTTATACTGCATGAGACCGTCCAGTCTGGCAAAACAACGATTACTGCATTCAGGATGCAGTACTTGGGGGATTTTATCCATCCTGTCTAGTTATAAATGTTCTCCAAGGATGGAAGACTTTAGTGTATTGCTTCTTGGACATGGAAATAACTTCAAACACAGATCAGGCAACACACAAAGTTTTTGATGGGAGGTGGTGATTGCTCTTAAATCTCAGGAGTGATGAAGCTTGACCCACATGGTTTGCGATAACAGAGAAAGAAATTATTCAGGCAACTTCAGCCAAACTTTTTTTTTTTCTTTTTTTGTATGTCATGTATCCTACATACTTGCTTCTGCTGCAAATTCCAGTGATAGAAAAACATGCTAATATTTACCAATCAACTTGATTACAATTGACACAGTAGGTTTATACAATACTTACTTTAAGTGACTTTCAGTATAAAAAGAAGGAAATCCTTAAATAGGTCAGCAGCAGTCTGTCTTTACCTCTTCAACAAATTCTGTGGGAAACTGCTGGAAGATTGATGATGCTGATGATTAATATTTATTTATTTATATTACTATAGTTCCCTCTAAGCACATGTTCCTCTTTTTGCCATGAGTTACATGTTAGAAAAAAGCATTTGCACTCCCAAATGTTTACAGTCTATGCAATATTGCCTCAGAAAACTGCCAGTCTCAGTAAATGCTGTCAGATACAATGTTTGCTACAAGTTCTTGCTGCTTCGAACTTTTTGCCTTAAAACCAAGGAAAGCAGAGTCAAGATACTCTACTGGTATGTTAGTGCCAATACTGTACCTTCTTTCTTAGCTTCCATTTCAAACTACATTTATAACAGCGTGACTGTAATGGAGTCTTAAACAGAGTGCAACCAAAGGAAAAGCTTCTCTAAGCACATCATGGCAAAGTTCTTACAAAAGTGGCATCATATTTTTAGTACCAAGCTGAGAGGAACTTTGGATGAGATGTATGTATGCACATACTTAATAGTCTTATGTTCATTAGGAGGCATATAATATGCTGTGTCTTTCACTATTTATGTTGACATTTGACAGTGTTACTCTTCTACACACACAAAAAAAATCAAAAATATTTTAACTTTCGGAGGACAGATAGGAACTTTGGGTACGTTCATGTATTGTTCTTATTACAACTATAAAAGTGACATCCGACATCATTTTAGGTTTACAAGTATTGTGTTACTGTGATATTACGGGACCATTCAGAAGTATCAAGTACGATACCAGTGTTAGAAGAAAAAAGAAATTATTTCTATCATGTCTGCATTTTCCTTCAAAATATGGAAGTATGGGAAGACTGGTGCTTGTTTTGTGGTGTTGTCATTCTTGCTATTCCTGTTCTTTCTTGAAGCATGAATCATATTTATGTCATGGCTTGGATATTTCAGAAAGACACCCGAAGTAAAGGGAAGTTGTGGATCTATTATTGCAAACAAATAATTTGATAAGGAAGAAAATTAATATATTCCTTTCTGAGGAACAGTAATTCATTGAATTGTAATTCACAGTAATGTTGTGTGTCATTTTTAAATCCTTAATATTTAAATTGTAGTAGTGTCCAAATTATGCTAGGTGCTTCTCTAACATGGCTCCTCCAAAAAACGTGCTAAATTTTTATCTATGTTTTGCTTTAAAAATGTGCAAAGGACAAGTATATTTGCACGTTTAAATGGCATCTAAGCTTATTGATACAATTCATCTGAGTAAAGATAAAGTTTGTTAACTTAAAGATTATTTTACGACATTTCCCTGTGATCTGTGTTTACTTGATTTTAAAATAAATTCTTTGTCAAAGTGAACTGAATGAAGTAAGAATGAGTCTGGAGATAGAAGGATGGGCAAGTTATTTTCCAAACCAGCAGGCTTGGAAAGGACAAGAGCTGAAGAGGTGGCTAATACTACCTTTTCCCTCTTTACCAGTGAATCACTTGCCCACATTCTTCTGGAGCATCCTTCTCCACCCAGCATAAATTTTCCTGTACTTAATCCATGTTTCAATGTTGCTTTTTCTACATCATCGTCACTCTGCCCACAAATTTTTCTGGTACATTGTGCAACTCCCTGTTATGCCGTCAACAGGAAACAGATCCATCAGACAACTGAGGTTAAAATCACACGTGGGTGACCCAATTCATTATGCATCACCACTCAAGTTTCTCTGTTCTGGGTCATTTCTTGAGAGTTGAGTTCAAAAAAAAGTATCTCCCTATTCTTCCTCTAAGTGGTTAAAAGCATTTAATGAGAAAGAGAATTCAGTGTTCACCATTGTAGCAGTCTGAGGTTGATAACACACCATTACTGAAACTGCATATTAGTATTTAAATGTCTGAAAATATACCCAGGTCATACTGATTTATCTGCGACTAATAAAGTGTCACTGCACAACTTGTCCTCTCCACTCTTCATCCTGGTTCCATAGGCCATGTTAAATGATGATTTATCACCCGTACTTTGGCCAACTAGTTCAAATTACCATCTAGATGGTGCCTACAAGTGTTTCCACTTTCTGCATGTTGGGGTCAAAATGCAAGTTCCCAGCGTATAAGTTTCTGAGTCGAGTCACTGCTATGCCATGCAGAAACCTGATGATTGCCCTCTGTCCCCACTTTCTCTTCCTGCTCTGCAATGTGTTTTGTCTCCTTTCCCTGTCCTGGCCATCACAAGCCTGGCCTGGCTTGTGATTTGGAACAACTCTTAACATATCATATGATGGTTTTTTGGTAGACCAGAAAGTGTCATGATTTTGATTGGGTGCCACCTGTCAGGAAAAGAAAAGCAAGATAATCCTGATCGCAGGCCTATAGGACAAAATGCACGAGCGCATTTGGACTGATAAACGTAAGTCTGTTTATAGGCAACTTTTGTGAAACAACATCTCGAACCATTTTGGCTTTTGGCAGTCCTGTTTTGCAAATGAGGTACCAATGGAAACAAAGGCTATATCTGTTCCTGTCAACAGGAACTCATAATAAATAGAGACATATAAAGATGTGGAATGGGAACTGTGTGGGATTTTGGAGGTGGGGGTGGGTCTTGTTTTGTTTGGGGTTTTTTTGAGTTTTTTTTGTTTTTAATGAAGAGCTTATGTATAATTTGCTTATTCTCTGGTTTAGGTTATATTGAAATCAGTGGCAAGATTCCTTCATAGAAAAGCAGGAGCTGGATGAGGTCTTCCAGGATGGGACTAATCTTGCACTGTTCTGTGCTCTGTTTCTCCTAGTGAACTCCTGTCTTGCAGGCAGGTGTAAAACTAAGTCTTCAGTTCTCATAGAAAAGAAAGCCAGGTTGGATGTGGCTTTGAGTAACCTGCTCTGGTGGGAGGTGTCCCTGACCAAGGCAGGGGGTTGGAATTAGATGATCATTGGGGTCCCTTCCAACCTAAGCCATGCTATCATTCTATGATTCTAAGGTGAAGCACTGAAACCTCTGATTTAGCTTACCATTATCTGAGCCTGACATGGGTAAATAATAGTCACTAAACTACTGAATAGGGTAGCAAAAGTGCATGAAATCTTTTAAGTGATGTGAAATATCAATCATTAGAGAGTGCTTATTTTTTCCCTATAGAATAATTAATTTCCTGTTATTAGATATTGATGCTGCAAAACAGATGTACCATTGCTGCCGAAAATACTGATTTATATACATACATCAATTATACACGCGCGCATGCACGTATATGTTTACCATTTTGTCACAGAGGTGTTTTTGTACACACATAGCAATTTCTCAACTGCAGTGTCCTAAAAGTACTCCTGCTTCTTTGCTCCAGCTCTGTCTTTTGTTTAAGAAAGCGATCATTGATATTCGAAACACATTGCGATGTTGCGTCAGGCTGAAAGTCTCCCTGGTTCCTCCCTGCCCCTCTGGCTGTGTCCAGAGTCGGGTGCTTCTGCGGAGGGTGGAGGGCCTGGGCAGCTGGCAGGTGTGGGGGCATTGACCCCCCCATGGAGGCTGTGTGGGGGCATTGACCTGGACACCAGCCTGAGATAACAGGTTTCCATGGTTAAGTTGGATCTTGTAGTGAGTGCAATGTAAATGCATTGCTGCGCTTTAACAGAGCCTGCATCACACCAGCCCCTCTGTGAAGTGGGCCTTTAATATAACGTATTTTGGTGTCAAGTGTTTTGAGCTTTTTCATATTCCTCAGAAAAATGCTGCTAGGAGAACAATGGCTATCTACAATGGCTATGGTCTATCCCAGTATACGGAAAAATGGTCCTAAGGATCATTCCATGCCACTGAGGCCAGCTGCCATAGTTTAGTAGTATTAAACTGCCTCAGCTTCCAAAACAAGGTGGCTGCATCCATACGGCCTTTTTGAGGGTGGTCCTTAGTCCATGCTAGCTGCTGAGAATTATTTTTACTAGACAGAATAGGTATCATCCCAGTGATTTTTTTCCCACAGCTGAACAATATAGATAACCAAGCTCCAGTGTCTGGAAACATTTCCTGGCTCTGTCTAGAAGAGAGTTAGCCAGTGGATTTATCGTTCCCGTAGAATTTAGACCCAAGTTTCACATAAGTTGATGGGATTTACAAATACATTGCTCCACCGGCATTAACTCATGGTCACACAGAGATTTCATTTATTTCAGTTTGTTGTGTGGTATCCAAATACACACAACCAAGCATGAAAACATCAAATAAAATAGCTGTTAAGAGTCAATGGTGATCTTGTGATTAAACGAGGACCGTTTCTGGTCTGGTTGAGAAGAAAGTCAGTGTATTCATAGGTGGAACTGAGCAGAGTTATGGTGGCAAATTGGGATAAGAGAGCGGAAAAAATGTGCACTTTTTATGGAGTAATTATGTACACAAAAGCACATTTTCCATCCCTTTTTTCCCCATTCTATGCTTTAATTTTTTTTTACATTGGATCCAGCATGGTATCGTATGAGTTTCGTCACAGAAGTAAATAACAGCTTGTTTCCTTGGGAGCGATTGAAAAACAGAGTAAAAACAGCACTTACTGTTTTTGAAAGTTGTCAGATTGTCATGGCAGTGAAGTGTTGCATCATGTTGTCATGACAACTCAAATTATAAAAACTGATTTAAAGAGAAATAAAAGCACTCTTCAGTGATGAAAATCATTTAACTTTAAAGGTTTCAGCTTTTATTTTCTCTTATTCTGCCTTTCCTGTTTTTTAAGAAACGGGCAATATTCAGCACTCTCGTCAAGTAAAGACTTGCAATACACAGTGACTCAGGGAGCTTTTATTTTTTTCTCACTGAGACAGAGAGGATGCAGGAACTAAAATGTGGAAGCAAGCACATTACTGGATGAAACTATCACCGTCCAGAACTGGAGGAAAGTCAGAATAGGATAAAAAGGTGGTGTGTTTTTATGCCTATTTGCACAATTTTCTTTCAAGCAACTTGTTCAAATATGTATCAAGATAAACAGCACGCTCTGGATTTGTCAGGGATAAACAGCAGTGAGACTGCAGCATGTTCGACCCGTTAGAGATTCTGGTGGAATTTCAAGAGCCCTCAGCAATGACCTGTTTGTGTTTCTCCGTCAAAATCAAGGAGCATTTACTTACTGTGCCAATGGCTAGAGAGCAAAAGTAGGTTAGCGCTGACCACTATTGAAATCCCATTCTCTCTTCAGAGTGTGCTCAGAATGAGTCAGGCTTAACAGAGGATGGGATTGAACCTCAGTACCAGGATAAAATAAACAAAAAAAAAGGTAAATTGTGCAGTTCATCAGTTTGTGTAAAACAGCTGTCACCAGACACAAAATGCTGACATATAAACTGCAGAACAGCAGCAAAACCACTTGTTCTGAGCAAGGTCAAGCAAAATTTGATTGATCGCTGTGCATTGAGCTTGTATACGTTGTAACACGGCTTTATGCAATCATGTTCTTGCATTTATGGAGAGAAGGGTGTTTGTATGTATCTGTACAGTCATTTCTGCTCCTCCTGCTCTTACCCAGCAACTTGTCAGCATTTCAGCCTGTTTCAGCCAGATTTTACAGATGTGCAGAGATAATGTTGCTGGGAGTTTCAGGGAAACAGGCTGCCATGCGAAGAGATCCTGTCCTGTGAGCTTTCTGCCCCAGGGCATGCAGCAGGAGCTCCTGAGATGACTTCAAAGAGAACTCATGCAGGAAGCAGCTCTTATAAATGTCCCAATTGCAAGAGGAGCTGTCAATCATTATAAACATATCTATAAGTGACCAATTTTCACTTGTTCTCATAAACCATCTAATTTACCTGGGGAATGGCATGCACATTAGAAATGGATCACATGACACAAAATCTTGAGATAGTTAGAGACAAAAGTAATTCCCTGTAAAGGAGGTAAACACAGATGTGGAGAAGGTCTTTCCCTATTAGCAATGCTCTGAATGTTACTTAAACTGTATCCCTTGTATTTCTGTACTGGGAGAACTGCCGTTTTTCAGAGGCCTTTGACTTGGGTAGTTCCATAATTGTTCTTAATCGAACATTTGAAAAGTGTGATTGCTGCTATAATTGTTTGCTTTTTACATTTAGTTGCCTTCCTTTTCACATTTCAGTACTAAAGCAGTTTTCAATAAAATAAAAATAAGATCATAATGGAGAGATGTATTTCTAGTTCTGTTCATTTAAAAGAAAACAGCTTTTATTTTAAAAATAGACACAGAATTTTTATGTGTTACAGCTTAAAATTACAGAAGAGTAGTCATCTTAGGAACAAGAGAAAATCTATGAAATGTCACCCTGATTAATGGAAGTTTCAGAAGTTAACAGAAAGGGCTAAAAATGAAACATTTTGGTAGCCCAAAGGAGAGATGCCTCCACAATCCTACCAGATAGTTGAAGACATTCTGTTGCACTGCACTGAATGACATATTAAACACTGCTGTCTTTCTCAGTCTTCCCCAGAATCTGCAGTCAGCCTTTTAATTCTGTTTGATGCTTGTGCAGTGGCCTGAAATGACCAGGTGTCCTTGGTTTTACCGCTCTAGGGGAGAAAGAAATAAAAGTGTAAATATACCTGAGAATCGAGATATTTTTGGTTATACATGGACTATGCTGGTGATGCAGATGTGGTGGTTTGGATGTAGGGAGCAAAAATGATTGTGAAGCTGGGAGAGGGAGAGTTATCTCCTGTAACAACCATCTCCATCAGCAGCATTCAGATTTGCTAGGGATGGGAATCTAATTCACTTCTTAATCTAACAGTAGTGCTGAGTCTCTGTGTTTCAATTACATGTACAAGATGACAACTTGTATGTCCCAAGAGGGATGGAGCTCACCTGCACACAACAAAGAACCAGAGCTTAATACACTCAGGGTTTCAGAAGTGCAGTCCTACCCTTAGTAAATTCAAGCTAAGCCACGCTGTGAAGTGTTCCTGACATGACTGATGCAGAATCGGTGATTCATTGCTAGTTTTTCAGCACTCCTTTCTCGCCCACTGCCCATTTGCTGTTTACTCATGTGTTTAAGCCAGGCAGGAGAATGTATGGCTAAACTCGTATCACACAGTTAGATGAGTATACTGTAAGTGTATATTTATTAATATCTGTTTTCTTACATCCATCTAGGCTGTGTATCACTGATGCACATGCTAGTTAACTCAGTGCTTTTGTTAACAGATGCTTTAATTTAGCCAATGAAAAGAGACAAATGTGGAAATCATTTCAAGTCTGATTTTTCACATGAACTAGCTGCTAACTAATACTGTATGTAACTTTTCTGATCTAATCACATTGCGTTCAGTCTATCTAGTGCTGTCACTCCAAATCACTAGTTAAGAACCATGCAAGTTGCAGCACGTTTCAGGCATTAATAGTGGCCAGGTAGTATTATACTATTTTTAATGAATGTCTGTTTTCTATTCTTTGCTATGCTTTCTTTGGAAAGAGGCCCATGTAACAAAGTATTAAGAAAACACACTGCTGCCCTGGAATGTGTATATTAGCTGCAGATTATTTCCTATTAGCAGATTAGCTGCGAGGCTATTGGCTCTGAAAGGTCTTTGAGAGTATTTTGTTTTGTAACTGATTCAAGCCATGGGAGAGAATTGCCACCCTGATTGGGAAGAAGAATTAGCTACTGTTGCCATGGCCACTGGAGCTCATACTCGCATTGTTAACTCCAGTGCCCTCCGATGAGATGCCACAGCATGAGCTCCTTGGCTTTGTTAATGAAATGATAGAATATGGGGGTTTTGGGGCAGGCGAGGAGTAGGCTGGGAAAAATCTCCTGTGAGAGATATCTGAAATGTTGGGTTTTTTCTCAAGTTTGGTGTTTAATTTTGGACGTGTTGCTGCTTTATGCTACCCCAGTGACGTTATGCTGTGAAATCACTCCCTTTTAACAAAAAGGATTTTTGCCTTTTGGTAGGAAGGAGCTAATCCCGCTCCCCTCCGCAGCAGAGCGCCAGCCTGCGGGAACCTGCGTCAGTGCAGGGAGGAGGGGTGGATGAAGGCAGCTGCACAGGGACCCCAGTCTGTCCTGCATTTCAGATCATTTTCATGTGTAGGGTTATAAAACACAACGAGGCCCGGAGAAACCAGAGAAACTACCAGTATTTGTTAGGGCTATTGTAAACTATGCTAGCTCTACTGCTGTCTGTCTAGCTGCAGGCAAGGAGAAATACAGGAGAGACTTACTTTCCCATATCTTCGTCATAAATTAATTTCTTGCTTGAGCTTTAAGAGTTGGCACTTGAAGCCCATCTCCTAGAAATAATAGTTTAAATGCAGACAAAAAAAAAAAAGAAAAGAAAAAAGGAAAGTGTCAATAACTGACAGTTAATAAGAGCATAAAAAATGTATGAAATTAATCTCATGTATTTGAGAAATAAAGTAATATATTTGATTAATTATTGATAGACACATATATCATATATCACATATATTTCATATATATAACTCTGTTTAACTTTCAAGGAAGTTTTGAACAGTGAAAAATGCAGTATTGAAACTTATATCAATGTGAACAGTTAACAGAAAATAATTATATTGATGCCTGCATTTGAATCGTAGCTCCTGAAGCATATGTAAGTGATTTCAAGCAAAATGTTTATTTTTTTTTTAAATCTATTCTTCCACCATCTCTCATCTTCAGTGTTAGCAGAATCAATCACTTTCTTTAAATCACCCCACTATCCTGAACTCTTTTATTAAGCCACTTTATGAGATTGCGTGACGTGGAAATTAGCCAAGGAAATGTATTTCCACTGGCATGGTAAAATGTTGGCATTGGGCATTTTTCAGCTCAGCAGCAGGGTGTGGATGATAGGCCAACTACATGTATATAATGTGTGTCATGCTTAATGGTGGCATGGAGCAGCCTACATCATGGGTGGTAATGAGGCTGTCTCACTGCGGCTCACTGATTTTTATAATGGATATTTTTAAATGATTGCAGACTTATCCTGGGAAAATCATGGTAGCAATTATTATAGAGACTCTGAGAAGCATGCACGTTGTTCTTCACAGTTTCTCAGCAGGCTCTAGTTCTACAGTCAAGATATTTGCAGGAAAGAGCACAGTATTTCCTGGTACTGTAGAGTCTTTTGGAGTCTTTCAAGCAGAGATCAAGGCGGTTCCTGCTGCAAAGCCTCATCCTGTCCGGCATTTTCCCTTCGTCTCTTATACCCTTGCTTCGATCTGTTCTCTTCTCCTTCTAGGTGTACTGCCTGCAGCTTCTGCAGAGGCAAAGAAGGAGCATTTTTAAGATGGATGAATATGAACAAAAGTGCAAAGGGCATCAGGGGAAAGTAGTTTTGCTCAGCTTAGATCAGCATCTCATGTAAACCAATGGAGGAAGTGGTAAAATAAATATCAGGAGAGACTTGGTTTAGATTGGCACCTGGGCAAGGTGGCAGGCAGCAAATTGAAGGTTGACAATGGAACAGCTTCAGAAATGCAGTGCAGTGCAGTCTTGGCCTCTGTATTTTCTTACTCAGCTTTACTCACTAGATTTCTGCCCACTTGGCATCTGTTACTGCTAAATAATCATCTGTCACATCAAAATAAATGGTTAATAAATCCAGGTAGAATAATAAGCTACTCTAAAACATATACTGGTTGTGTAGCAGGGCAAAAGCTCAACAGTTTACACAACTGATACTTTCACTGTGAAGAAAAAAAAAAAGAAAGATAATCCTACCACATAATACAAAGTAGGAAAAAAAGGGGTCTAAGGTACAAAAAAAATGTTTCTATATATATATATTTATTTACTTCTTCATTTTTCTGTCAAGTTTATTGGAGGATTTTTGCTTCAATCTCATCTTTATCCTTCAAAACTTCTGGAAGACTTACAATTCTGTTTGGGAATGCATTTTGACCCAAGTCACTTCTAGATCGCTTTCTATTATATCTGAAATCTTGATCAATGCAGAATAAATTCTTTTGTCATGAAAACAGGAATAATACTGGTCAGAATGGTGTGGAAGTGACAGCTGTCACTTAAGGCCAAGGAAAAGAATCGGATCTTTACTTTGATCTCAAGATACTGGCTAACAGTGTTTTTCAGATTACACATGGTGACTTTCAGCGGGTAGACAACCAATCTAGAAAACAAAGTAATAGAAATGTCAATGTCCTATTTAATCAGTCTAATTTCAATGAATCTATTTCCAATTAATGCAATTTTGCCTAATTTTTAAAGCACTTAAAGAAAAAAGAGACGCCTCATCTGGCATTCCACGGGGAGAAATGGTGTATAATCCAATAGTCATCCTTTGAAATACCAAAGTTTAATTTTGCTTATTGCCTGAGGGATATGAGAGTCTTGTCTAAGGGAAATTCATGAATTCAGACAATATAAGGTCTTTGCAATGAATGCTTCATAATCTCTGCTTTTATTTATGCATTTATTTTAAAAGGAATGCTTTACACAATGCAATCTAAAGTGTAGGTTTTCTCCCTGTGGCTAGTCTGACTGAAATAATAACATATCTTCCTATCTGTCTTGTCATCTTAATGGTGTATTTAACACAAAGACTACTTGTTACTGTGGAAATGACAGTCCATGTTGCAGGAGAGCTAGGTCTCCTCTTTGTCTCTCAGATTCTGGAACCAAGGTGCCAAAAGTGGAATGGGATGTTCCAGGAGTGATGCTTTTGTCCTCATTTCTTGGACTTCCAAGGTACAGTTGGGACACCTAATGGGAGTAGTGATGTCCTAGGGGTGTTTTTCCTCACACAGACAGTTCAGAAGAATAGCATGATGTTCAACACTGCCTTTCTTGACCAATGACCCTCTTAAGGAAACTCTCGGGCACTCTCTGTGCACATCTGTGGTACGTTAATGTGTTTCATCATGGGATCCTTGTATTTGAAGGGATGGTTGTGTATTTGAATTCAATGTTTTACTCCTTTTGATTTGATTCTGTGATATGAAATGAGTGAAATAGCTAGGATTTTCATTCAATAAAGTAGCATTGTATGTGGTCCTTAGCTCTTGCTAAAGCTTCAGCTTCTGCTGAAACTAAGAAAACTACAGCAAGCCCTCTTTTCTGGGTTTTTTTCTTTTTTTTTTCAAAAATTAAGCAAATCCTTCCTTCATCCTCTCTATCCATCTCAAACATCCAAGAGGAGATATTAAGGAATATAACCTCTTCCTTCATTTGGAAAAAAGTCTTGTGTAATTTACCATCCAGAACCCTTCATGGTTTGTTTTTCAGCTTCTGTGCAGATGCAAGCACATATACTCTTTTAAATAAAATTATCTACACTACAAAGAAAAGAGACGAAGGAGAACTTTCAGCCTTCTGTAATGAAAGGGGGCTCACTTTTCTGTAACGTTTTCCACGCAACCCATTTGTTTCCACGTAGATATTGATTTACCGTCTTCAGAAGATGGTTGTTTACAATAAATACTGTGGTGACCTGGTTTTGCTCTATTAGCTTTGTACATTTGAGAACTCTGGCTTTACTTTTTAAGGGTTTTCAGAGGTCTTTTGTGATAGAACAGACATACTGCAGTCCTGGATTAACATTTCGGAGATGTGAATGTGATTACCAGTTTACTTTTTTTTTTTTTTTACTTTAGGAATAGAAATTATCCATTCTGTAACCTGGATAAATATGTGTTCTTGTATAGCACGAAATTGGAGAAAAGCTTATGAAAGGAAACTAAAGAAGTACATAGAGACATTAATATTGCATAGCAAATATTGCAAATGCTTTGTATCTCTCGTTGTTTACAACAAATAATGTAAATAGACATACAGGAAAGTTTTAGCTGCTGTTTATCTTCTGTAAATTATATAAGAAGGAAAATACAGTTGGAGGCTTTCTTCCAATTAACCTTTAGGACAGACTGGAGGGTTCTTTCTGGAGCTTTCCAGCATAGAGGGGAATATTCACACCTTAAGGACATAAGGTCCTGTAAATACTTGCACATGGAGGGAAAATATCCCAGACTTTCTTGTGTTTATTCAGGTATCAGGTAGGTAAAGAGCATTTCAAATGGTCAAAAGACTTTGTAGATCTATTCTGCATTTTCAGTCTGTCTTAACATTGTGTAGCCTTATTTGACTGACTGGTATGTATATTTGCCGAAGTTGAATAAGGGGTTAATAACATTTGTGCTGCAGTAGGAAATACTCACAAGTGCAACAACATTTGTATTTTATATTCATCTAATAGAAAAATGTGCACAGATGTGAGAAGGTGAGTACACTAAATAATTGAGGAGGACATTAGAAGAAGAAATCAAAGCCACTTAAATGCTTATGATCTTTTAATTAAAGATGCTTGAGTGCAGATCAGTGGAATTAATTCCAGTTTCCTTAATGGGCAGTGGAAGTGATTTTATTCTTTGTAGTGTACCCTTGTTATTTGACTGCAAATACAGAAGGTAGTAAAATGTAAGTGATGGGTAAGGCTGGTGGTTTATTCTGGACTGAAATATTGAATGGGAAAAAAGTTTTAAAAAGAGCTGCTAAAATGTAAGTATGGTTAGACATATAAATGGCATCATAAAAAAAAAAAAAAAAGAAGATGCCAAGCATGCCTAGTAGCAGTCTCAAATGAAGAGGAATAGTTGCAAACTTACGGAACTGGAATGTGACCTCAGGTATCTGATTTTGACCACCTTGACTGTGACACAGTCCCACCTGCCTAAATATATGGTCATAAATAATTGGTTACTGTTCACTGGGTTGAGAAAGACGGTTTTGTCTCTGCACTGGCTTCTAATCATATACCCACTGGAAGTGCTAGCTATGTTACAACTGCTTGTACTGGGGTCAGAGAAGATACTCCAATAGTAAATAGCAAACTCTCTTGAAAACTGTACTTCCTTTTTTAAACAGTCACATCTTTTTCTGAAATTTCTGCACTCATCTTTGAATTTTGCACAGTGGATAATGAATGCTACAGTAAATGAAAATTATTTCAGGTTCAATATCTAACAGTTATGCTCCATACCAGCACTAGTATGTAGCTAAACAGTGTAATTAATGAATTTAAAAACAGGAGGAGTGCTTGGATTTTCAAATTAAAATCTAATGGTAGTTCTTAAAAACTGGGAAATAGTTGCATTGGTTTGTAGTGATGAAAAATAATATTCTTATTGTGCTGAGGATTTTCAGATTACGTTAATTTTACTTTATTAAAAAAGAAAAGTAGTGCTTTCATATATTGCTTTGGAATTCCAAAAGCACTGAGTGACAAAAGAACCATTTTTTTTTTTTCTTTTAAGATGAGGAAATTTGTTACAAATACAAAAATAAAGTGGGTGAGACAGATCATACATCAGTTTTTGATAACTGGTATATACTTTTCAGATAATTCCAAACCTTTCAAAATATAATTTTGGAAAAATCTTCTATTTATATTTTGTTTCTTTACTTGACTTACACTAAGAATTTATCCTTTTATGTTCACTTAGAAATGCAGTCATTCCTTTGTTATAAGTTTATTTCTGGACTATGGAATGAAAAACTCTTTGGTTTAAGTAAAAAAAAAACTTGAACCTAGGTCTACCTGCTATGGCACAACTCTTTTCCATGTAAATGGAAATCTCAGAGTTTTATGGAGGGTTACAAATGATATTTCTTATTCAGAAGGAGGTACGTATATTTTTCTCAAAGTCAGAAAACAAAACAGAACAGCATGATATGTTGTAAGCTATTCATACAACTTTTGTGCCATTCTTTTTTTTTTTAGCCAGTTCTATGTCAAATTTCTGGTTATTGTGATAGAAGGTGAGAAGACTCAATGATGGTTAACGTCAAGATCACCACAGTTTGCAGCTCTGCAGACTAGAAGGGCTTGAGCCTCTATGAATTATGTTGGAAAGAAATAAATCAGGAAAAGTTACCTTGTGAGGAATAATTCACTGCATGGAACTCATTTTTACAGGGTTTACTGTGTTACTGAAAGCAGCAAGACCTCTTTCATCTGACAAAATCTAACTTCTGTGCTACAAAGGCTTGTAGAGCATGTCTGATCTTAGCTCTGCACCTAGCAAGCCTGTCATGTTCTCCATGAAATATAAGCAAGGCAAAAGCTAAACATCTGTGGCTTGAAATGAACTGGTTTCTGTCTCGTTACATTTCTCCAACTGACTTATGATATACAGAAAGTGGCTCATTGTAAAAAAGAATACAATTTTGAAATTAATACAATCACATCTAAGTGCTGCCGAGATCCTACTTGGCAATGGAATTTGTGTTAACATTTTGAAGCAAGTGTAGAACATTTTATATTGAGGGGAGGTTGGAGGTTCAGTCATTAGCAAAGTCATTAGAAACGTAAGTCAGAGTGAGTAAATCAGTGAGTTCTGCAAAATGAGTGTCACAGAACATCAAGTGTCAATTATGCTGTAAAATTCTGGGAGAGCAGTGTAGTTTTCCGGCCCACTACTGAAGGAGTCAGCAAGTTACTTTGTGTGGAGCTCCAATGTGAGACTCATCTTCCATCGTACAGCATGACATAGCTCTGCTGAATCAGTGAAGCTCCTCTAATATGGTCTGGCTGGGAGACTGACCTGCTGACTTGCCTCTTCCATGCACAGATGGCAGTCATTCCTTTTAAAGAGCTTTTCGAAAATTAGTGTAGTCTTCCTCCATAGGGTTTCCCTTGAAGTCCTAGACAGCAACCCAGTCCATCTCTTTTCCAGGACTGCCTAACCCTGCAAACTGTACATTCACTTAAACCTTCCTAGACTGATAGCATGGGGTGAACTGGAAATTCAGCTACTGTGGTGGCTGCAGTTTTATTGTTTGGGCTAGGTCAGAGTTTTGAAGGAATGGGTTCAATCAACTTCTTTTGTAGACTTCAGCTATGGAGACTTTTGAATGAACAAAAATATGGGCTATCAAAAGATGAAATGAGCTGTGGTCCTGAGCTTCCAGAGGCATGTGTGCAAATCACTTTGTTTTCAGCTACCAACTAGGGGAGCTGCTTGTATAAATAAGTATAAATAGGTTAAGGCATGAAACAGGATCAGCACAAGGAGATCAATAATTTCTGTACTTACATCCTCTCTCTGCCCAAATACAGTCTCCATTCAAAGGGATGTTCACAGGTTACTGTGCAATCAGCAGGACTGGCCGGTGGGTGTCATCTCAAGTATGCGCTGCCTGGTGTGCTTCCCACAATGTTCATTGTAAATTATCTTACAGTCACAAATCAGAATTTGTTCTCAATCCAACATTTTAGCTTTTTTGTTTGGGTTTTTTTTTTGTGGTTTTTTTTTTTTTCTACCATGGCAGTCACCCGCTTAAAACATTAAACAGAACAATTCTAAACATGCACTTAGCGCTTACAAATAATCACATTGGAAAAAGTGCAATGTGCCATTCGCTGCACTGTTTCTTGTCTTCTCCAAAGAGTTAACTCTTACATTATAAGGTTGAAAAAAGACAAAAAGAAGATACATGCATGTGACACAGCTAAAGAAATGTGGGTCATGGATGTCCCCAAAATATTGCTTTAAATGGCTGACAGAATTTGGAAATTCTGCTAATACATCCTTGGCTTCCATTTTTATTACTAGGGCTATTTAAGCTATAATCTTCAGTTTGTGACGCAAGAGTCCTCTCTGTGTCAACCACTTATGGTGTAAAATATGGATTATGTCTTTAACTGGGAATTACGGAACAAAGGAAACTTTCAGGGTTTTTTTTATTTGGGAGGTGGTGGGGGGGATGGGACCAGGAGAGAGAGGTCTGCAGAGTGTGTCCTAGGAATTGCTGTTAGAAAACACGGTAATAGTATTCATTCCCGTGCACACAATTGAACTAATCTCTAGATCTGGTGTTAGAGGGGAATTTTTCCTCAGGGGAGATCAGCAAGAAAGCTTGGTGTGGAGAAACTTCATCTTTTTCTGGAGCACTAACCAATGAAGAAAACATTTTCAGGCTCTACCTGGGGCAATGAAAGTAAAGTGTGGCAACTCCACTTCTTTTCCAAAGCCTCCCTGGCCAGAGCTAGAGAAGGTCCTTCAGGGCAACTGTTTATTCCAACATCAGCAGTTTTCTTTGTAAGTCATTTACATTTTCCCATGTAAAACTTCCTCCTTGCTCTAAATGTAGACTGAGGAGAGAAACAGTCAGGAAGAGGGAGGTGTTTGGTGCCTTCACACTAAGGTCGTTTGTTGTGGAGGTTGTTGTTTCTGCCATCTGCAACTAAGCACATCTAAGCGTTTAATAAGGAGGGAGCTTTGTATAAGATGAGGTGCATTATATAAGAAAGCTGTCCGCCTTACATGTTTCCTTGCCACTGTCTTTTATATTTATTTTTTTGATCTGTTTTTTTTTTTTTAAATGGAGAAAGTTTTGATTTTACCGTTTTTTGCATGAGGCAGAGATAGGAGAGGCTTAAATTTACCAGTGTACACTGATGTACTTCCTCTGGGCCATTTCCCTAGAAGAGCTGGTACTACAACTGCTGCCAGTTTTGCTGTGTTTGTGTTATGAGCATGCAAGAGAAATACAGGGAAAAGGAGGATTTTCAGGGAAGAAAGTTCTTTGGATCTTCTTAAAACAGCCCCAGCTCTCCTACAGATAAGGTTGCAGAACCTGACATTAGCTGGAGATGGAAAGTGGCAGATCTCTGCCTTTCATTTTCTCCTTGACAAATTTCAGAGGTACCTATTGGCACACCTGATTTCTCATTGGAAGATATAACTGTGCCTTCTCTAGGTGCTCCACTTGTATTTTAATAACTAGAATGGCACCCCAAATAATGTGCAAATAATCTGCAAGACATTTCTCCCACCGATTTCTCTTTCACTCTGTTGCTACCTCCCTTGGCTGTAAGGGCATTTCAAATAGTTATTCACTTATTTTTGTGCAATGGAAAATAAAGAACAACACCCAAAGGATTGAGTTGACCAAGCAAAGACCTTAAATCTTTGTGTTGAAATCAGGGGGAGTGCTTGAAGTAGCAAACTCTTCTCTTTACCAAATATGTTTATAGGATCAGGCCTCAATTTCATGTAAACCCTTAACTGTAGTATCTTGGGTAAAGGTTGAAGTTGCTGCCTAGTATTTTACCAGATCTCCAGTATATTTCTACCCATGATCTGTAGAAGAGCAGCAACAACCCATGCACCGAACCAACAAATTTATATCTGTCTGAAGAAAAATACTGCGGGATCTAGAAAGGAAAATGGTAATAGTAGTGATAGTTATAGTAATAGTGATAGAAATAATGAAAGCTGACTCTATTTTGAGCAGAATACTGCCATCAGATAGTTTGGAAATGGTGATGTGCAAGGTCAAATGTTTAATGAAGAAGTCCAGCTATTATTTTGAACTTAACGTGTATGAGCTCTTTTTTTTGATCTTAGCCATGTTCCACCTGTAAATGCAACTAGTAACTTTCTTTTCATATCAATAGTTTTCTTCTGGTTTGAGAAGAGATGACCTATTATACGTATTCATCCATTTTGAATTGACAGGGTTATTGGTTTCAGATTTGCTCCTTTGGTTGTTATGTGATTAGAGTCTGGCTTTTAGGTAACATTAATTGAAGGTTTAGAACAATAAATGAAGAAGAATAAAGATTCAATTTCTCTAAATTACACAATAGTTTTTGCAAGTAATAGCTTTTACCAGTGTATAAAGGATTTGCTGCTTTGTTTGGTGGATTTTGTGTTTCAGGTAAGTGGAAAGTAGCTCTTAATGTTTAGCAAAACATAACAGGTATGCACACGTATGGCCAAACAGACAATCTGTCTGTACCTGGATTATAGTTTGTCAATCACTCAGTACACAAGAGCTCTTTGGTAATTTCATTATTTCTCCAACATTTTAACATACAGCTGATTTCAGATTTGTTTCCTGCTAATACTGTCTCTTTCTTATGTTGTTTGTCTGTGTATATAACTTCTGAAAAGTGTAGTATGTGTTACTGTTTAGACTTGATAGGCTAATTCTTTTGAAGAATAATTTCTATTAGCAAATTTTAAAAAAAAATCAAAATCAAAACAGGAGTCAAGTTTCAAATCTTAGAAGAATGAGAATCCCTGTGTGAGGACAGGTGTTAGAGAAAACTTAATTTATTTTCTGAAGTAGCAGAACAAATACAAATTATGTAAATTCTCCTGACACATGATGAAAAAAGTTTTTCCTCTTAGTTGTCATTTTAATACCAAATTTCATCTCCATGTCTCACCAGGAGTAAACTAATTGCAAAACAGGTATATTTAGAATATCTTCTTTTGTCATATCACGTGTATTGATGTAATAGTCTTTATACATATTTCATGAACCTGAATGGTTTTCCAGTTTACCGAGCATTACTCACATGGTTTAAGGAGAATGCTGATCCAAAGGTAACATTTTGAGCCTTGTACCTCTCACTAAGAAGAACGCTAGGTCCTACCTGAGTTTATTTTTCACAGAGGTGTAGAAATCAAAGAAAATTATTTAAGATTGTGTATTAGATGTTTATAACAAGTATTTTTCACACTTAGGAAAATTTGCACAGACAGAAGCTTAGGTTTGCTAGGGGTATCTGGTTTACCATATATTTGCATTAAAATTTAGTATTTATAAAATACCAGTAACATACGCAGTTAAATGGGTTAAGAAGTGCTTAACTGACAAACCTCAAAAAGTTCTCATTAGTGGGAAATCACAGCTGATGATTAGAAATGTGATAAACACACGAACACTAATTACAGGTCCAGTACTAGTAACCATTTTCACTGGGCATCCAAAATAACTGCGAAATTACTACTGCATGAGTGAACTCAGGCCTGGACTTCAGGATGTAGTAAAAGCTTATTAAATAGGAATTGAACAAAGAATATGTACATTACAGTCCTACATTTGGGGGGTATTTTACAGTTCAGTCCTTCTAGCTCGTAGGAAAAAAGAAAACTTCAGAGGTTATTTAGTTTCCATATAGAGGATGTTCCTGAGGAGAAAATGCAAAGTGCTAAAAAGCATCTTTTTCTAAGTAAGAAAAGCACAGGGGAGACTAGTGTCTAGAAGCTGAAGTCTTGTAAATTCAGATTAGAGAACAACAGCTGGGAGAAATTGCCTGTGAGGTCTCTTGGTTTATCCAGATCAGGATGGGCTGTCTTTTTACAGGATTGTTTTAGCCCGACAGAAAAAGCTGTAGCCTAATACAAATTGTTAGGTTCAATCCAGCAGCAATGAGTTGAAGTTTAATGGCCTGTGCTCTACAAAATGTCCTTTCCAACCATAAATTCAATTAATCTTTGACATTTCTGAAAATGAACAATGAAATCTTAGTCTCGCTAAAGCAGCATCCACATTGCACTCAGTTTCCCTTTTCCCTCCAAACTGCAGGACAGGTGGAGCTGACCTTTGGTTTTTTTTCCTGTGATTTATCATCTTAGGAGGAGAGAGCCCTCTGATTCCTTGTATAACCTACTGTTTTATAATACTAACCTGAATTTTCTTGGCTACAATGCCGATGAATCTTATTGCATATTAACGGGTTGATGCTCTCATTGGTTCTTTAGTCAGTTAAGGTTTAAAATAATCCAGGACTGGCATCAGAGGCCATTTTCAATTTATTTCAATTGACTTTATTTCAATTGACTTTATTTCAATTGACTCAACTTTGTGATCAAAGTGACCATCTTCGTATTCTGAAACTTTATTCTCCCTTTGGTATGCCTGCTGCATAATCATAAGGCCAAACTTAAACATTTGCCAATTCAAAACTTTTGGTTACACTTTTGATATTCTCTGTATAATGTCATGATATCTTCTCTAATAAAGATGAGTGCGTAGGAAGAAAGCAGCACGTGAAGTAGGCAGTTGGCAAAGGTACTTGATCCCTTCTTTCTCGAATGAAAACGTACAGCTGTGGCCTCCTCTGATCTCGGGGATGTGAATCTCTCCTGCCCGCTCTGCACTCGCTCAGAGCACAACCTGCCTATTGGTGCCGACGGGATTTCCCTCCGGGAAGCGAGGCCCAGTGCACAGGGGGAGCAGGTCTGAATATGGACAAGCCCGATGCACTGATTTTTTTTGTAGTTTTAAGTTAAAAATCTTTATGTGTGTATTAGTAGTAACATGTGCAGGAAAAACTTATATTTTCTGTTTACAAATTTGTATGTCTATCTGCTGCTATGCAAGTTCAGGGGTTTTTTTCTCTTTCATTATTTCGTCTTTCTGCTGCTTTTGTTTTTCCTTTAAGCGATCGTCGTGCACTTTGCCCCAGACAGGTCTGTGAAATAAAAGACTAAATGAATCCTTATTTCTAGTTTCAGCTTGCAGCCAGTTCATTCAGATAGATTATATTTCTAAACTTTTGGTGTAAGAAACAGAGTCTCAAATGACATGTCACAAGAGA
Organism: Arenaria interpres; assembly: GCA_013399435.1. NCBI lineage: Eukaryota > Metazoa > Chordata > Aves > Charadriiformes > Scolopacidae > Arenaria > Arenaria interpres. Next base: position 98,369 of record VXAK01003753.1, on the reverse strand, counting down.
TATTATACCAAATGCTGGTTTATTATCACTCTGTCCTTTGAACTGTAACATCATTAAAAAAGGAAAAAAAAATAATATTAATTTAAATACAAAAAATATGGTAGATGGTTATTCTCTATCAAATGCTGGTGGTTCAAAGGAAGGATGTTTTCTTTGATTTCTCCTCCATTAGATTCCTGCATCAGAACACTGAATTTTGAATTCACATATTTTTCATGGTTTTCTTTTGGTTCGTGGCTCACAGTATGAATGAAAGGATATATACAAAGCAGATTTTCTGCCCTATCACCCTGTACAATCCATACTGTCTTGAAAATTGAACTAAATCCTCTGGGCGTGAAGTAAGAACAAACAGCTCATTCCCTTCTGCTCCTCTAAACCACATGAACTTAAATATTAATGAAACTTTCATGAATCACGCATAAAACATACTGCCCCTTTGTGCTGGAAAAGGCTGGGCTTTTTATGGTTGCTGCTGTACAGCCAAGATAATAGGAAGCACAGTCATAAAGCAGTAATTAATACACTTCTGAACAGAGCTATTTTATTGTGTAGATGCTAATTAAGAATGATATATACCAGTGATTGAATGGCACATAATACATTTGGTCAGCATAAGTGAAAGGTCAGTTATCATTTTGACTACTTTAAGTGAAAATGTTTTCCCTTATGTCAGTGATTTCAGAAACCACAAATGTCAAAGTGAAATGCCTTACGCCTTCTCTTTCTAGAATGTAGATTTTTAGTGATGTGACAGAAGAGGAGCAATAGAAAGCATTTGATTTGCAGTGGGGTTTCTGACCAAATATTCAGAAGGGGAAAAGAAAAGAAAAAAAAAATTGAAAAATATATTAAGTAAATATTAGATCTTTGTGTTTCAAGTGTGTTAGGTTTGGGTTGGTTCTCTGAGATGCTGTAAAAGGGGCTGCCTCCTGGAAAATGATTCAATGAGACTGGACACTTCAAAGTTCTCTTTTGGAAAATCTCATCCACTTGATCAAAACGTTCCTTGATAGTTTTAGAATATTTCTAAGTTACTGATTTTCAGTAAGGTGGGAAAGCGTAGCCTTTACTCCCAAACTGGGGATGAATTCATACGTTACAGCTTTATCCAGCAAAGAGACAAGTCAGAAAGGAAGCTCATGCTCTGGCAGTAGGAATGTGAGACATCTCACAGATGCTCGTACCAGTGCTACATGTTTAACTTCACTTGTCATCTCTGTGTTCTTCATAGCTTAAACACCTTCTATTTTTCTTTAATACTGTACAACCATGATTAAAGTCAATAGAAAAAATCCTGTCCTGAAGCTGTTGAGACCCTTAGATAGTTTAAAGGGTGCATGCCTGGGCAAAAGCATGACATGACTTTCTTTGAAAAAAGTCAAGATGACTTTTAAAATTTTACATTATTAAAAAATCATTTGATATTTTGATCTTATATATTATGTAATTTCTCCTTAGGGATGAGCAGCTGCAGTTAAAAAAGAAAAAAGAAAGGGGAAAAACGGAGGCAACCAAAGAAGACATTTAGTTTAGTTCTGTGATGGTTTTTGGACAGTACCAAAACCACCAGAGTTCTAACTGGGGACTTAAGTTAATATTGTACTTCACATAGCAATTGATTATTTTAAAAATACAAGCTTAAGCTGACCAGGAGGTGTTGTTACACCTCCTCACATCCTATTGCAGTATGAGAAAAGAGTGAGAATATATTAAAAAAAAAAAAAAAAAATAAAAAAAAAAATTAACATACTTGATGATGTAACAGCAGAGAAAAAAGACTGGAAATATCAGTTCACGGTGTTACATACCAGTTAGTACCACTGAGTGCTTTAAAGAATAATATCTCCTTGCTCAGGAAATTGCTACTTGATAGTGCTTCTAATAAATTAATAAATTGTTTTAGCATCCTTTAAGGTGAGTGACTAAGTCTGATTTCTTAGGTAAATGGGTATGATCAGTAAAGCTGATTAGTACAGCAAAAGAGAATGCAGCAAATGAGAAAATTAACACAGTAACAAAGTCAGAAGTCCTATTTAAAAGTCAGTGAGGGACTGAAAAACTCAGCACAGATGAAAGAGTAAGCTGCTCGGTGAAAAGGCTGCGGGTTTGCTCTGGCATAACTGGCATTTGAATATACTAGTTTCTGAGGAAGGCTCTTGACCTTGCTAAAAATGAGAGATAAAAATGTATGAGTAATGCTTTTTTCAGGCTTTCAGCTCTTGAAAGGTGCTATTGGCTGGGCCGGTGAACCGAAGTGTGGGGCTGCTGGTGGCCCCACACCGGGGCAGGTGAAGCAGTGCTCCCACAGCTCACCGGGACGGGCTGGATGAGAAACAGCGATCCCATTCTGACGTGTACACAACAGGGAAGATTGTAACTAGCAGCTTATGTTTTAGTGTAATGCTAACTTACTTGGGCAGCTCTGGGCACCCTCTTCAGAAGCCACTAATGACGTTGCAGTTGTGTAACTTGAACAGTCTCTGTTCTTTCTCGGGCTGCCAAGAATACTGCAACCCAAAAAGCCTGTTATGCAACTGCAAGTGAGAAACTTGGGCCACTGCAGACAGCCGCAGCTTGACAATTGGATTTTTGTCCAGTCTGGCTTTTCAGCTCATTTTTTATGTTAACAGAGCTATGGTTTTCCTATCTAGGCTCCTTCAGTATAACAAAGCCATATATTTTACCAGGAAGCCTGACATAGTATTATAGAATAACTGCATCTGTAGTTCCACTTTTATTTCTCTGTACCTTTTTGAGTAATTAAGCGCTGACAATTTTCTAGAAGGTCTAAGATCCATCCAAAAATTATAATCAAGCTAGATGTTCTTTGGAGGAGAGAAACTTTTCTGTACATTGTTTGTCTGGATGTACAACAGAAGTAACACATATCTGGAAGAGACCTCCTGCATCATTAGCTTCAACCCCGTGCAATCATAGGATGTCACATGGTCCTTTTAATAATTAGATCACATTCTATTTTAAAATACGTAGAACTGTTTCCCCTGCCCTGCTATTCTCATGGAAAGAGCATTCCAGAAATCTGCTTGCTATAAACCAGCTTCTCATTTCTGTCCTCAATTTATGCTTGACCATAACTGATGGAAGACTAGACAAATTACACCATTAATTCTTTGTTCTCATTTGTGGTACAGCCTGCCATTTATGTGAGTGTCATCTCAGTATACTTAAGTTATTGAAGTTCTTGACTTTAAAAGACTAAGAAGGATATATGGGATCTGGGAATTTGAGTAGAAGGAAGGCTCTCCTTATCCAATAGTTACTTGGGGTGTTTTCTGGATGCTGGTTGTGCCCAGATTCAGTGCTTGAACAACCTTTCTCTGTTCTTGAGGTGAAGATGGGGTCTTTGTCAACAGAAGAAAGCATGCACTGAACCGCTAAGTGTGTATGATGATTTACCTGCAGGCAAGATAAAAAGCATTTTGTCTTCAATTATTGATCTTACATTTGATTTGGGGTGCAAGAAATCATTTGAACCATTGAAGCAAGTTGTAGATTTTCTCTGGGAATTACTATGCGTAATTAAAAGATGAGATTTTCTGACTCGAAAGGAGACAGCAGAAGGCTCTACTCAAAGGGAGGTTATTGAAAGGGAGGGGGATTATTAGTGTCATCCAAGAAGTGTAGTTTAGAGACTAATTTTTAAAACAATTTCTTTAATGTCTATGGCATAAAAAGAGTGCAACTATGGATTTGGGAAATTAAGATGAGAATTTCTGCTTAACATGGCTGGTTACAATAGTTGTTAGACAGAAGTAGCCCCTGGAGCAAAACCAAAAAAGTCGCCCTCTTGAACCAGACACTGAGCTCGAGTCAGGCTCCTTCTTGCTTCTTCTGTCCCTTGATTTTTTAATTTGTTACTGAAAAATGGTCTTTACTTCCAGAATGTTTGACTCTGGGTGAAGATCTAGAATCCACATCTTCTATTTTTCGTGCAGGTGGTGTAACAGCTAAGCTAGAGCAAAGTGCTACCACACTTGTCTCCAAGTGGATGTGTCCCCAGCTGCTCTGAATTTTCTCTGCACTCAGTGTTATGATTATTTTCTTAAAAGACATTTCAGTGTGTTTTGCCTGTTTTCCAGATTCCTGCTGAGCTTATGTAAGAGACAGACAGACAGCTCTTGAGGCACAGGAAGCTCTGCTAGTGACAAAGTAGAGAACTTCATGTGGCTGAGGAGCTTTCGGTTGAAAACCAAAGCTGTTTTCAGGGTTAATGGCTGCTAAGCAGTGCTACTTTAGCTCACAATTTTGGATTCAGGCATCTCAGGACAAACTAAATCCCATTTTAAATGCCTAAAACCTTCTTTGGATCTGGACCAAATGCTTTATTTTTATGTTTGGAGAAATGTTGCAGAGAATGTAAGTGCTTCTGATTTCGACATGCAGATACTTAAACCTGATTAGAATGAAAAAGCAAGAATCTTATGCATAAAGAAGTGTTAAAAGACATTCAGATTGAGATCTAAGCCTGCAAAATCAAGGAAATCCTGAGGTAGAATTATTACATTAATCTTTCTGTCCTCCTCCACCAAACTCAAACTCCCTTTGTCCTAACATTGTTTATTCTAGCAAATATGGTTGTCTGTGTATCTGCCACTGGGGTAACATTTATTATCTCCATGTGGAACAGTTTATTATCATGTAACCGATACAAACAGTTAAAAAGATGTTGTCTCTGTGATCTTTCTTGGCCTGCTGGAGCCTGATTTGTTAACCTTCTGAGCCTGCTGTGAACCTTGCCTAGTTTTCAGTAACACATATGAAGACTGTAGGCCTGAAGGCTGTGGGTGGCTACAGCGATACTACTTGTTGTGCTCTTTTATTTTGCTTATCATCTGGAACATGTATTATTTTGGGTGGGATAATTTTGGGCAGTTGCGTTTTTTTAATGTATTAGAATATTAAAAAAAAAAACCCTAAAATCATGGTGGTTGTTTTCAGCATCCCAAAATAGTGTTATAAGTAGACACTGTATAATACATAAATATATATAAGAATACTGTGCTTGTTTTTCTATTATTTATTTAACAAGTCACCCATGGTGTGTAAATTCCGTCAAACAAAGTCTGTATTGTGAAAAATAATAACTATTAGTGCCTGTTTTAAAAGTTATTCTGTTTGCTTAGTGGGACTACGTATACATTTAAAAACAGCCAACCAAGTTAGGATATGATGAAGTAATGCTTTTTAGTGCTGCTTTGCTACTTCTTCCAAACTATTCTCTATCCCTAAAATAAAGAAACAGTCTTTCTAGAAAGATGAGGAACTCCATTCTGAGTCGGAATCCTGCCCCCTGAATCTAAATGTTTCAGCTCAGTGTTTTGTTGCAGGGAACAGCACTTTTCTCTATGGGGCTGGGGGAAGAGGGTAAATAATAAACACTTTTCATTTTGTTACACATTTGGGTGCCCTGTGGATATTTGATATAGATGTATAAATTGTTATTGTGAGGATAGATCCCAAAAAATCAATGAACACTGAAGAATCTCTTTCTTTTCAGAAGTACTGACAGGTGAACACCTGAGTGACTATTTCTTAAATATGGAGTAAACAAATATTTTAATGTGTGGCCTGTGACTTTCAAAATGAGGCATACTAGGGAAGTTGGTATTTTTAATCTGTATAGCCATTACAGTATTCTAACTTTTGAAACTCTGTTTTAATGAGCGTCAATTGTGTAGCATGTTGCTTTTTACTAGACTCACAAGAACTAAATATAACACTCAGATTTCCGGGAACTCATAAAAATTTCTTTTGTGCAGAAGCAGGCATTTTTAATGTGTCTTAAAGCACAAATGTTTTACTTGTACTTTTGCATGTAATGAGAACTATTCCTAATCTGTAGGCACAGTTGCTAGATCTGTACATAGTAACATAGCAGTATAGATCCCCATTGATAAGGATTTCCTATGCTTTTAAGACAGGATCAATGGATTCTTTGCATGGCGGGTTTTATTTATAATTTGGAGTTTAAATCTGCACGTGTGTGCTGTTTACAGTGGAGACAACCACTTGTTGATCTTTGCAAGAGTCAATATTCAACTTGATCAATACAAGACATATTTTGTTTTGCAAATGATTCAAATCTTTACAGTAGTAATTTAAAATGAAGTGTCCATCCTCTACCTGCTTAACAGAGACACTCTAAGAGGCAGGTCATTTTAAAACATTTTTTATTAAATATATATTATAAATTTTAGGAGTGCTCCTCACTTAAGCAACAAGGGTGCATGTTAAAAATTGATACTGTTGCTCAAAGCAAAAGCAACCTGAGTCCTACCTTTTGTGTTGCCTCAGACAGGCTTCTGCACAGTAGCAGGATATGATGAGATTTACAAATATAGAAAAAGAAATATGAAAGTTTTAATACTCAGTAGTTTATGTAAGTCTGTTATCACCATGAGATTAATGTAATCAAAATGACTGTCCTAACATAATAGATTGTGAACTAGAAGTTATTATATAAATTTTCAAATTTATATTTGTGTTTATATTTTAGTTAGTGGTTTATGCTGTGAAATTTTGGCCCTAGGGTTAAACCTAAAGGTTTTCAAACTAAGAAATCCATGGCTAAAATATGTTTGGTGGGAGGGAATAATATAATTACACATAGCTTTTTGATAAACAGCCTAAATTATGCTTCAAAGAACAGATGTGGCTTTAATAATCTGAACCATTTGCATTTTCAGATTAAATCCTGCTTGATTGCATTGTACTTGATATGTATACTTAAATCTATATGTTAAATGTTATACTTTGATATAGAGCATATTGTTTGACTTTGTTCTTATGATCTGACAAGCTTCATTATATAATAAACTAGTTTAAATAAATCTTAAAGACATAAAAGTGTTCCTGACAGTAAGAAAAAAGTTTGAAGCACACAAATGATATATCGGTTAGATGTTCCAGAGAGAGTCAGAGCTTTTTTCATTCAGATCTTTGAACATGTGTTTTGAATAAAGCTGTAAGGCATTTTCCAGTAACCAGTGTTGTATTACAAAAATGAGTAAAGTAAAACAAAAGGAAAACATGTTTCAACATTTTATTCAGTATTGTCACACATTGTTGCACATTTCCAGCTGGAAGTAAATGTGACATTTGTAATGCTAATTTTTCAAACCTAACCTTTTATAACATATAAAATATTACTTGGGATGGTGTGCCCTTGTGAAAAGAGCAGGAGTAATGAAGTACTTGATCAGGGTTCAATTGGATTCCTAATGGCTTGAGTGCAATTACACTGCCAGTTTGTTGCAATCAATCAAAACCATTTTTGAATTGTTCTCTTAAACTGTATCTAGTGGTAACTGCTGATAAGCAGGTTACAGAGCACTTGACCTGATATACTAGCAGTGCCTGTGTCTCACAAAAAACAACAAATAATGCTGTTAACGCTACCCTCTTTGTCGCATGTGAGGAAAACCCCCTGATTTGTAATTACAAAAAAACGAACTGTAGCCTTGCTCCATGTTATGTGTGATGGATAAATATGACCATAAGCATAATGCAGAAGGACGTAAGAAAAATGCCGTACATAATTTTGGTGTTGCACATGTAATGCTCTTAATTTTGTGCTGCAGGTACATTAAGTAACTCACAAAAAATAGGCAGCTCACCAAGTTGATCCCATTTTCATGTATCAAAATGACAAATTCCCTGAGTCCCTCAGCTCAGAGAGAGGAGAAGGAGGAAGAGCGGAAGGGAAGGAGCACATGCAAGCAATTTGGATTTTAAAAAAATGCAAATTAAAAAAAAAAAAAAAGAAAAAATCTTACAATTAAGCTATAATGGAATTTATAGAAAGATGGATATAATTTATTTTGGTTTTATTTGTCCAGGGCCATAACATATTAGCCTGGAAATATAATCTAAAACATACCACATACAGTGTTGCTAATGGGACATTTATACTAAGGGGACTTATTCACACACTTCAGGATAGGAAAAATACGCTATAAGGTTTCATCGCAAAGCATTCCACTGAAAGTGAAATCTAATTAAATAGCTTTTACTGTTAGTTGAAAATATCATACACCTGAAGACCCTTTTCCGTGTGAGAAATGGCTGAACTTGGCGAATGTGACACTTGAAGAAGTGCACCTTAAGGCTGACAGTCTTGGGATCAGAAGTTTCCTTCTTCCTCAGGAGGGTGGGTATCTCCTCACTAGCCATTGCCTAATTTTTACCCCACTATGCCTCAGCAGGCACCTCCACTTTGCTGTGAGTGTGGCAAAGTGTTCCACTATTTGTGTTTGATCCCACAGTTTCTCTCCTGAGTCTGGTAGCAAAAATGCCGTATGATTGTAGCAAAACGGGGTGGATGCCAACACGATTTTTACAAGCTGGGTTAATGTTCACATTAAAGTGTTGTTCCCATTGAAGACAACAAGAGTCATTGAATGCATCTCACTCAAAGAATATCTGCTTGTTTCCTAAGCAAGTTCTTTGCTAAATATTTATCTTTTTTTTCTGTAATGCGAAATCAATAATGTCTGTAGCTGTACCCCTTAAACACATCCCAAGTATCACCAAGTAATTTGGATGCTTCAAGCACTGACTTCCTTAGTATTTAGCCTGCACCTTTACTTCAGATTCCTGACTTGGCAGGTGTATAGCTCAAGTCCTCATTTTTTTTGGAAACCAAAACAAGCAAATTTTCATTGCACAGTGAAAAATTGCAACTAGAAAAGGAAAGTAGAAAGGAGTGGTTTTTTTTTTTTTTTAAATTGGTTAAGGACAAAACATATTTCCAGATGGTCTCTCTTATATTGTACTGCTTTATATACAGGGCCATCTGTAACTCTTTAGTTAATTTCCACTGGTCTAATTCTGTACTTGCATGTATGTATCTAGAATAGATTTGACCAAAATATGGTTCTTTTATGTACTGTTTGTGGGATATTTTCAGAGTAATATGTAGCAGAGCTTGGCTGCTCTGCCCTTTGTATAGATAGAGAATGCCAAAGGGTAGGGGAATGGCCTTCTCTCCTATCTTATCCAGTTCTTCGGAGGTTCCTAAACTCAAAGGAGTACAATAAGCAGATTTAGTTCGTCATGTGTAGATACAGTGGGAAGCTCTGCATGCTCATTTTAGCCCACAATATTTATAACATACAGCTTTTATATTAGTGTTTAAAACCCCCATCCATTTGCTGCATTTAAAAATACCTCTCCTCTTTTTTGCCAAAGATAGTCATTTAAAGCTTTCAAGATAATGGTGGGAAAATTTTGTGCAGAGGCATTGATGTAATGGCAGCAGCATTTATTCTTTCATATTGAAATGGCAGTTTTAAAAAGACTCGGAATTGCAGAGTGGATTTGGTTAAATTCATTTTTAATTGACCATGTTTTTAAAAAAAGGGAGGAAAAACAAGGGACGAAACACCTGAAAACAGCAACCTGTCTGAAGTGTTTGTCACTCAGTTTTTGTTTTCAAATATCTTCTCTCTTGATACAACCTGAATAGACTGTAAAGTACAAAACAATTAAGAAGCGTATCAATCTAATCTGTTGCAATTACATTAATGCATACAATGTTTTTTTGCATTTGAGAACTATTTGTTCTATATAAGCTATATAGAGTAATGTAATTACTTCTGTCACCTTATATATTCAGATTCCACTATCCAACTTTTATTTCTTACTGGTTTACTTATCTATTTTATTTTTAATAGCTTACCTTCTTTAATTAGAAAATCTTACACAATTCTTTTCTAGGCCTTAGACATGCAAATAAATAAGTGATATAATTTCTTTTTGTTTCTGGCACTATTTTTTTTCTTCTTATTCTAAGGCTAACTTTCAGAAGAACAATAATATTGCAGTTGTCTCTGTCTCCTTGTAGATCTTTCATAACGGGTGTTTTCAGGCAGTGAAAACCACAGAGCATATGGATCAAAAAGAATGGGATTCAGGTGATGAAAGCAATTGTTTCTTGGTGCCTGTCTTGATTTTCCTTTGAGTTTGTGCTGAAAGGTTGAGGTTGAAGTCAGATAATAATTTTCCACGTTCCTTGGATGGTTTAACCATCCCTGTGTTGTTGGAAAAGTTAGCTGAACGCATTTTCATACCAGTTTCAGATGGAGATTTTCATCTTTTTTGCTGGAAAAACTTACCATTTCTCTACACTTAGAAAGTGAACACCAAATGTTGCTGTGATTTGCTCCCTTGAAATGAAGTGGCTGTCCTCATTACCTAAGCCTGGGAATAACATAAATCTGACTTATCTGTTATAATAGGATGTTTATTACATATGTTTCAATTTATGACTACCACTACTGGTCAGAAATACCATTGTCTGTGCCTGAAAAACAATCCTAACTACCTGTGGACCCCAAAAAGATGCTGTCCATAGAACATGGTGATCCCAACAAATTGGGCCATCCCAGCACTCCTGTGCTACTTGTTTTACCTACATGATAATATATGAAGTGGAAAGGGTTTTTATAATTCAACTGTTTCCGTAATGTGCCTTCTTCAATGCACAACTGCTTAGCTGTTGTAAAACGAATTACAGAAGCGTAGGCATCAGTGATAATGAAAAAGATAGGGAGTTGGTAGGGAGCTCTGGAAAGAATGGTGAGCATGGGTTTAACTAGGATATTTTTCTGGCTGCCAGATTAAAAGAGCAGGTGCTGGCATTTATGTTCCAGCTGTGTAAATTGACGGTGGGTAGTTGTTCATGTGACCTTCTTTGGTGCAATGTTTGGGCACCTACATGATGCAAAGCAAAGAGGGGCAGGGCACTCCTGTAGCCCTGGGGGAATGATGTTGCTGTTGGCTGCTGCTGAATCAATCTTACCAGGAAGTCAGTGAGGATGCCAACATGTTTCTCTTTTCCTCTTCACTGTCTTGTTCTTCATGTTTTTTCTCCATACCTCTCAAAGGAAAGAAATAAACATCTGAGTTGGCTGCAACCCTGTAACAACTTTCTCTCAAAGTGACAGGCAAAATAAATGGCAAAATGATATTGTTCAGAATTATTCATCTCTGACGGACTGCTATAAATTCACCAACTTTGTAATCGTAGATACTGAAAATAGAAGGATAAACTTTCTTTCCAAATGAGGAGTTCACTCTGCTTTTCCTGGTCTCCTCTAGTCAATTGTCTTATAGTCACCAGTGTGTTATTTGAGAGCATCCAACTATCAAATAAATGTGACTTTCGATCTCTTGTAGGACCTTTTGGTACTTTATTAAAGCATTCAGTCTGTCTCCTGCAGCTTTTCTTAGTTCAGGATTTCATAGTTTTGGAAAGTAGGCCATTTAATCTAGTCCGTACATCATTCTGCAGCATCTACTGGAATGACATCATAAAAGGCTATGAGTCCTAAGAGCACTGGCACATAGCTCTTACCAGTGGGGAAATTTTATTGGGAAAAAAAGGAAAAAAAAACCTCAAAGAATGCACCGTCCTGCCCCTGTAACAGCCCATTTTCAGAGCCAGTTTTGGTTGTGGGTTCATCTTGTTTTATCTTTCAATAACACAAGTGTATTTAATGACATTATAATTTAGTTTCCAGAAATTTTCAGTACTTACTTTCTGCTTATCTGTAGAAACATGAGTAAGTCAATGATGTTCAAATTGTTAGTGTACATCTGCAATATTCAAAACACATCCAAAATTCAGCTGATACGGCATTTGGAGTCTACTAGCTTACCTGAAAAATACTTAAATGATAAACTTGTACAGCATTTATGCCGTAAAGTAATAAGTAGTTGATAAAAAGCAATGGTCT
>VXAK01003753.1:36607-81607 GCA_013399435.1 Arenaria interpres | reverse complement strand
TTAATTTTGTGTGGCTTTATTTGACTATTTGCATGAAATCGTTACAGTTGTTGGTTACTGGTGTTCTTCGAGTACTGGATGCCCAGATGTGTCAGCCTTACCTTCATTTGATGCTGTTTATCCCTCTGATAGATTGCTGTGTATTCATCACCTAATAAATCCTGAAAAGAAGAAATTGAAATAGTGAAATCTTGGTGAGAAGCCAGCAGACATCTAGCTAGCTGTTAGCCTGGTAAAAAAGCAGCTTTCTACTGTCAGGAGCAGCATTACCCTGACAGTTGCAGCAGCTCTCAAGCCTCTGGATTTGTTTGCAATGAGAGATTTGTTGTGGATTTTTAACAAGGCTCCTGTGTGTGTGCCATGCTTAGTAAATATTGGCCTTCGGGGTATTTTTCAGTCACGCTGAATGGACTGTTAGTTTCCCCAAACTGCAAAGTGCAGAAAATCCATTTCAATGATTTTTTTTTTCTTTTTTTTTTTTTTTTTTTTTTTTTTTTTTTTGCTATAGAGATTGTATCACAATTTACGCTGTACAAAAGAAAAATAAAATCACAAGAAAGATTGTGTCTAAGGAGCTGGGGAGGAAAGAGACCAGTAACTGTGTAATGTCCAGTTCTTAAATAATGACATTGTGAGTGTTAAATTTCTGTTATGAAAATTTTGAAACAATATTTTTATTTTATTAGTGGTTCTGTGAACATGAAAAGATGATGAATCACTAAAAAACTGTACCTTTTAACAGGAGATTATAATAGAAAAACGTATCCAAATTGCTAGATGTTAGACAGAATGAAATTTATAGAGAAATAGAGAAAATCAAAACTAAGTACCATGTATCTGAACTCTATACATAATGTAATGTGTGACTAAAACAACAATGAAAAAGAAATGGACATTGTGAGGGGTTTCAATGGCTTCCCTTTATACAGTTTAATGTTTTGATAGCCAGTGGAGTTTAATATTAAAATATTTCTAGTGCCCCAGTGAACTATTCTGTGGATACTTTTTACGAGCTAATTTTAAATGAATATGAGCAATGGGATGAAGCTTTTTCATTTGAACATTGTTTGTAAAAACAAAAAGCTTCCTGAGATAGCGTGGGTATGCTGAAAGCAGCACTGCACTGACGTATTCAAACTTTACAGTACTCAAGCGATTTATTTTTTTTTTCAGCGACTGTGGCAAGGCAGTTCTACAAGTCTGTATCAGTCATAGTGAAATACTGCATTGGTTTTGATCTCTTTGATATTCTGGAGAATGATAGTGTATGAGAATGATTTTTTTTTTTTTTTTTTATTGTCCTCATTTTAAGTGATGGCGGAGCAATGAATGGAACAATAATTTATTGAGTATTCACACACTGTATGTATACTTTCATTATACATTTATAGAAGACCTATTGTTTTGTGTTTTCTGCTGGAGGCTAGTCTTGTAAAAGAATAGTCTAGAATAGACTCACTCAGTGCATGTGTTGTCCATTTGCCTGTCAGCAATAGTTTTGACAGAAAAAACAGGGAGTTTGAGTGACTGCTGGTCTGTCTTAAGGTATGGTAATGAGGCTAATTAGGAGAGATGAGAGCTGAACTGGATATGTGAAGGCAATTATCCGTGAAACTTTTGTCATGCTTTATCTTTATCAGATCTCTCTTTCTCTATTTTTGGCATTTGCCAGTGACACACAGAATGGAAATATTTGAAGTGATACATATTTTAGAAAAGCAGAGTAAAGAAGGAAGGCAGAGGGAAATTTATATGAGAACATCTCATTATTAAACTGTACAACTTAACAAGGATATTGTAGTTCAGCAAGAAAAAAACTTGCCTGTGTTATTCTTGTCACTTACATTTACATGAATTAAAATCAATTACTTTTTGTAATAATGAACTTACTAGACACCTACATCTCCCCTGTTAAGTGTACATTGTTTTGTTTGCTCCTTTTATGTTATGAGTAGCTGCAGCAAGTATGTTATTAAACGTGCTTGAAAGAAAAGCATGCAAAGAGCATGAAAAGAGAGTGAAAAGGCATTTAACTGTACATTAACAAAAAAGCTGAAATTTTCTCATTTCTGTTTTCAGGAGGCTAGTGCGATTTACTTTCAGAGTGTTTCTTACACCAACGCAGTACAAACTGATTAGAAAAGAAGCACTGAACAGAGCAAATGAAAACCAGGTGTCACAAGTCTTGATGAATCAATGCACATAATCCACAAAGAAGGAAGGTGACAAATGAGACTTCCACATTAATGAGACCATAACTAAGCTCAATTACTGGGCCGTTTTGAAGAGCCATAGTAACTTCACACGTCTTTTTATGTTAGAGGGGAAAAATGACATCCTCTGAGCTATCTGCACACTCCTACTTATTGCACTAAGTCAAAAGACAGGATACCTCTAATCCACTTTTAAAGATAATATAATGTTAAAGAAAAACCTATCCATATAAGACATGCTCAATGACTTTTTTTTAAAAGAAAAAAATCTACTTCCTAATTGTTGTTTTACTGAGCTCGTCCATTTCATATTAGTCTACCAAATGTACTTATAAAGTCAGATTCCGTACTGCAAGTCTAATTTATCTCAGTAGTGTGCAATCTTCACTTCTGTACTTACTAGAAATATGACAACGACTATAGCGAAAAGGTGTTTGATAATGGTCAATACTTATTGCCCAGATATTTCTCCATTAAGCACCAGTTCTTTTTCTCAGATTTTGTTGTGCAGTACGTACGTTCAGAGCTTTGAATTTACTGCTTAGCAACAACATTACACGCGTCCAGAATGCCAGCACAAAATACCCAAGGTCTACAATAATAATCCTAAATCTTATTTAGTTGCTCGATCTCATATAGACCCTTTTCCACTAGCTACTGTAAGATCTTTGTTCTGTAAAGCACAGCTCACTCGCTGTTATCAGTACCCTGTTATTCTTTCCCCTGTGTCCTTCACACACACATGTACACACACAAAAACACTCTCTTCTTGCAACACTACAAAGGTGGGAAAAGAAATTTATATCAGATTGTAGTCAACAGCCATTAGCTTCTCAAATAGCTTCCACTGATCTTCAATAAAAAGACTACTGTTGCCTCCATGAGAGAGTTTAGGAAACTCCTCTTTCCATGGGCTTTTGCATGATGGAGAAGAGATGAAAAACCTTAGCCCACAGTCCAAAGTAATAATAATAATGAAAAAAACCCCAAAACCAAAACTGGCTTGGCAGTTTAGTGCAGAATGAGAATAAGGCAATGACCACAGAAATGCCACTTTCAGTCATGAGCAAAAGCAGTGCCAGGGACATAGGACCTCTTCCCATACATGGTACTCTTTCTCACTATGGACTTCACCTTTAGTAGTCACAATTACAATGGTCTGGAATATAGCTTTGTGCAAGAGGGACAACTGAAAACAATCTTTAGATCATTTATCTGTTCACTATCAGCTTGACTAAACAGAAACTCCTTATATGCATTCCTACTTCCTTCAGCTCCTCTCTCCTCTGTTTACAGTCTGCTGTATTATGCGCGACTGCTCATTAGTGTAAATTTACAAAGAACAAATGTATTGGTCTCCAAGTGTCAGTGGGAAGAGAACTCAAAATCTTCTGATCCAATACCACAACTAAATAACCTGAAGAAGTAATTTATCTAGTTGCAAAAGCTAACCTTTTTTTTTTTTTTTTAGTGTGTCTGGATGTCTTTACCGTAGTTTCCTAGCCAGTTGACAATGGTGGTATATAAACACTTAAAACATTTTATTATAGTACCAGGTTGTTGCAAGAGGTTACCTATGGTACTCGTAACAAATAGGTTACTAATGAAGTGTCATTTCCTTGCCTTATTTGGTTTGTGTTGCAACCTTAATTATATTTCAATTTTAAAATAAACTCTCCAAGTAGTGTACAGGGATTTGGCCACACGACTTGCATTAACATTAATCAAAATCGCGTGTCTGAATTCCCACCACACTACAAACGTACCTTGGGATTGTTAATGGGGATTATGTACGGGGGGTGGGCATGCAAAGAAGGTTTCACCTTCCTTTTGTTCTGAATCTCAGTCATGCTCTTCATACCTGAAATAAAAGATGGCAGGGATACTGAAGGCCTTTGTTTGCAGGCAGTATCAGTGAGGACAGTGAAAACTGATGTTTCCTCACTTAAATCAGCACGAACCCAGCAAGTCCTTTTTGCTGATACGCTGAGATGGGAAGTGTATCCCGGGGGAAACAGTCACATCTTTGGTGTAACCACAAGCAAGATTTTGAACTCAAGGATGAAAGAATGGTTCAGATAAAGTAAGGCTTCATCTCCGTCATCATCCTCAGTGTCAACCAAGGCTTTGTGAAAACCAGTGACTTTTTATCAGCAATTTCCATGTTGTTAGAGCTTTTCATTCTTCCGTATTTTCCTGTTTCTGGTTGCAAGCAAAGTGCCAAATATTACTGTAATGGAGGGAAACTGTTTCAGCAGTTCTTGTAGTCCCAGTGGAGGCAGTGCCCAGAGTTTAGTGAGACAGCCTGCTCAGAGGTCCTCCTGACTAATTAAGTAGTCTCCAGGGGCTAGACCATTTTGGTGTGGTTGCTCATGGATTGAAAAGTGTTGGTGCTGTTTTTTCATGCATGTGTTGACCCATTGGTGGCTGGTGGCCACCAATTCAGAGACATAGGTTTAATGCCAGAATGTCTCACAGAAACAAAATAAAATCATCGCTTCACACAAATGAAATTTCTTCATTAAAAAATGAATTTTTAAAAAGCTGCATATATTGTTGCAGTACCAAGCTCAAGAGAGTTTCTATCTGGGAACTGAAGACAGTGAACTTCAACTGTTTATAAGTCAATCATGGTTATAAATTGTGTCCTCTACTGGCTTCTTTGGAGCATCCTCAAAGGAAAAAAAAGTCTTAAGGATGACATTCCATGTCTAAGTTAATCTATGCTTTGCATCAGAAGAAAGCGCTAGAAAAAAAACCTGAAGTTTTCTTGAATATCCTATCTCGGAATGATGGGTTTTGACTGAAAAACAGGAAAAAGGAGTTTCATTAACTAGATTTCAAAGCAGTTACCTCATAAAATAAATAATACCTTTCCATAGTGCTTTCCCATTAATCCATATATGTAATGCAAATAAATGAATAAGAAGTTTCATGTCCTCCAAAGTTTACAACGATTCCACCACGTCAAGACAAAGAGTTTCTATCTGTAGTGATGACTCATTGATTTGGTATAACACCCCAAGACTCGTTTAAAAGAAATACAGTTATGTCCCTTTGGCTGACTGAGGCTCTAACATTTAATAAAACCAGAACCCCAGGCATTTTCTTAATTTTTGTCTTAGGTCCAATCTTGCAAAAGCTTATGGATGTGCTTAACTTTACACAGGTGAATAGGCTTATGAAAATAAATTAGATCTCTCCCATGCTCAAAATTCAGTACAACTTTTTTTTTTTTTTTTTTTGTATGAGCAGGGCTTTTCTGTGCTGCTATAAAATTCATTTTTATTTCTACTTTATCACATTCAGATGCTTTCTTTGCTATGTTTTCTGTTTTAAACTAGCACTTTTAGAAATACAGTGTTCCCATTGTGGCATTGGCGAGAAAAAGAGAAAATACGTATTTGCAACTTGTATGGCTCCAAGGAAAGTGCTAATAAATATTGCCTTAATCCTAGAGTCCAACCAAAAACCCATTAAAATTGCTATTGAAGAAGCCAAGAGGTAGTGTGTAATGAAATAGTTAAAGTAGCACTTGTTTCCTGGCAATGATAGAAAGGATTTTTTCGTTTTTTAAAACTGTTTCAAAAGCATATTTCAATGTACAGTCTTTTTCAGTTTGCATCTGTCTGCATCGTGAGCAAGCCTTTCACCCCCTTTTCAAAGCCATATGAAGCTTGCAATGCAGGATAATTAAAACAAATCTTGGGTAAACTGTTTTGTGGAGATAGAAGTTTGATGATTGAATATATAAAAAATTGTAACCAGATGTTGTGCAGAAGCCATAGTAGTTTAAAGATCATGAGCTTTTTCTTTTTTCTTTTTTTTTTGTATGAAGCAAAAATATTCTAATTGAAGTTGTCAGCAGGAGTGAGACTAATATGCCTGTATTTGATTAAATAATAGTTTATTTAACATTCAGTGTGGCCCAAAATTGACTGAGACTAAAATACAGAAACTTCTTACTTTTTGTATTTAAATAGAGTGAAAAGTAAACCTAGTTAATGTTAACATTTTTGCTTGATATTCTCAACTATTCTATTATTTGTCCACTTCTGTGTCTCATTGGAATGCTGTGCTATCCATTCCACACACGTTTTCTTCCTATTTTCTTATTAACTGGTTGGTTGGTGGAAGAAATGGAAAAAGAAAGATGGGCAATAAAGTCTGGAATGCACTGGTTGATCAGAATTATTACTGAAATCTGGTAGAACTTAGGAGCATAACGCAAGCATCATCCAACATCCCTTCTTGCTAGTCCGTGCAAAGCACAGAAACTCCGGCAGATACGTTAAGGGATATTCATGCATGAAAAGGGTTGTGTGTTTTAAAAATACCGGAATATTGAAATATGTGCAGTAGATTTCCTGGCAGTTATTTACTCTATACGGGATAACAGTGTTTAATGGATAAACTCAGAAGTAGTGGTTGAGATTCTTTCACGAGGTGATTGCTAATTTTTTCTATTGCTTCACTAATGAACATAATGAAGTCTTCTAAAGTCAGATGCTGAGATTCTTTCTTTTTTTTTTTTGTGCTACCTTACTGCTTAAGTATCCCTGTAATCTTATGTGACGCTGTGCATAAACAAGGGGATCCCCATCTTGCCTTCTACGATTAACCATTGTTAAAACCATAGGAATTTCATTCTTGCTCTTCTCTCTGTAGCTGTTTGGCCTTTTGCGTAAGAAGGGACTGTGTGACTCATGATCCACAGGCTGCACTGGATTTAAAAATGAACCATAAAGGCGTGAGTTGCTTGGCTTGTTGGTGGCATGTGTGTGTGTGTGCAAATACTTCCCGCAGGAGTGCTTCAAAGTAAGGACTGAGATCAGGCATTTTTAAGGCAGATCTCGCTTTAAAATAGATCATTCCAGTTGTGATGTTGCCCATGGGGGAGTTTCCCGATGTTTTCCTTTGCCCCCTACCATGGGAGCAGCACCCTTGAGGTGCCCTCGCAGTACCCTCTAGTGACTGCTGCCGACCGTTACAGCCCAGCCTGGCTGTGCTCAACGATGCCCAGCTGCTTCCCGCGCCTTCGCCTGTGTACCTGGGACTGCACCCAGTGCTTTGAGCAATGCCGGTCTTTCACTGCTCCTACAACTTGCCAGTAAACAGCAGACAAGGCCAAATTTGTAGGGAGATTGCAACATTCTGTAGGAAACTTGTATTCCATTACGAGGCCATTAATCACTGAAATGTAGTAGAAATCACAGCCCTGGCTGTGCATGCAGTATGTCCTACAGTGCTAGGGCTGTTGTTCCTGAAATGCAAAATTATATAGGCCATCTTGAAGATAAGTCTACCACGTCTACCCTGGTAGTGCCACACATATGCCAGGACTCCAAAGGTAGATGGCGAGGCCATAGTAAAATGAGGCAAGAATTACCCTTACCATATCGAAAGCCAAGCTCAATGCAATTGTTTTTTTTTATTCCTTTTTATTGCGTCTTCTATGTCTAAAATAGATTGACATCAAATCAGTGCTGGTGCTGTAGGTTTTCTGCCATCCTTTGCTCTCCTCATGCTTTATGCAATAGGTTGACTTATTCTGGGTATGAAATAAGAAAGGATTTTTTCTTTGATTTGGCAAAGGAAGAGTTAGTTGCAAAACACCGATTTGTTGAATGTCGTAGCTAAGATGCTTAGCTTTGCACTGCTTTACAGGAACTCCTGGAAGTTGTTCCCTCATTAACTTAGACTGCTATTAATAAAGGAAACAGGGCCTGGTATTTATATTTTAGGAATTATTTCTGGGAGGTATAACTCATTGGTAATTGCAACCTGATTTTGGAAAGGTCTTTCCTTATAAAAATCCATACATGTCACATCCACTTACATATTTGGGCATTATTCAAAAGAGCAATGCACCCTCTGTATCATACCCAGATTTAAAGCCTGCTTTAGAGGGTCCAGGATGCTGGTCATAGACAGGTAGCATTGGCAGCCATCCCAAAATCTCCTCAAAGGGTCCAGAGGTTGTTACCATATGAATCATTCAGTGTTCCCCACACCTTCCTCATCTTCCTGCTGATTTTACTATCAGGGTTTCACAGCCATGAAGTTTCCACAGCCATGTCCATTTCCATACGACTAGCCACTAAGGTGTGAAATCCTAGTCCATGACACAGAACCAAAAAATGTTTCCTATAAAATATATGTAGGAAATAAAGGCCCTTCTCATTTCAGTTCCTGAGGGCTTTTGGCAAAGATGCTGATGAAATGGAAGATTATTTTTCTCTGCTAGAGAAAGGCATGTCGTTACAAATGTGCTCCTTTCTGGTGTATGTCTTTTTCCTTCTCACTCCTAAAGAACAGCTATGATTTTGTACAGAATGTCTAAATTTAACGGTTTCTTTTCACTTCAGGGTTGTGTACATGGGCCTTCTGGAGGCTCATTTCAAAATCGAATTGTGATACTAGCAGGTGGAAGGTAAAAGAGTTTCCTGACTTTTTTTTTTTTTTTCCCAAATAGCAAAGTCTGATGTATTGATCGGTAGAACAGGACCAAGCAGTTCCTCTTTGAGCCTATGCCCGAGGTCTGCACAAACGCATGAACACTTTCAGACAACCCAGTGGTCCTTGCCTCTCCAGTTACAAGATGGATTCAGACACAGCTGCCTACGAGCGAGGCTGTGGAGCTGTTTCGCTGACACTACTTTAGAAAGGAAGTGGAGGGCTTGTTTTACAAGGCATTCCTGCGCAGTCAGCTTCATTTAAGAAGCCTCTGAAGGACGTGAAAAATAAGTTAACTTGGGTTTGCAGGAGGGTTTTCGCTGTGCCTCTCCTTCCAGCCTGGTGCTTGATTGCTTGAATGCTGTTTTCCAGTCCTTCACAGCGCTCTGAACTAAAGCCTTAGTATGTAGCAGGGTGGGTACATTTCTTCCTCGCAGTGCAGAACTCATGATGGAAAACGCTGCTAAGTTATGTGTTTCTCTCACACTGCTCGTCAGGCTTGTGCCATTTAAGAGCCCCCAGCAGTAAGCTTACACTGCCACTTGCATTAGAAACAATTCCTTCGGTGAAATGCAATGTGTAGGAGTGATTCTGACAATGCAGATTTTGAAGCTGGTGTCTTAAGCAATTTAACAACCACTTTGTTAAAGGTAAGAGAAAAATTAGACTAGGGACGCTGGAAGCACTGCTGTGCAGTTACAGTATTCTCTCTGTGCAGATGTGGATGAGTAGAAAAAGTACAGAGGGCACACCAGGTTCTAGGGCTGCAAAGTCAGAAAAGCCACAAATCCTGCATGAATGTTATTAAGATACATATTGTTTATTATTTGGGTTTTTTGGGTTTGCTTTTTTTTGAAAAATTCTTTCCCTTCTGGGTGATTATCCTCAAAAAAGAAAAAAAAAAAAAAAGGAAAGAGGTTAAGGCAGCTTAGTTAATGAGGTTAAGCTTGATTAATAAGGGATTCAGAGGATTCCTTTGTGCACATCAGTTACCGTGACTTTCCTTTTTCTTGTGCTTTTACATGCTTCTACTACCTCTAGTATTGTATCAGGAAACACTTGTTTTTCTTTTCCTTTTTTTGCCTCCCACCCCCCCTTGTGTTATATCACAGATTTTAAGGTCTTCAGTCATTATGCTGTGGCTCTGTCTTGGATTCCATGAAATGTTTCCTATCAAACTAGGAGACCATATGCCCATGTTGGCCTAAAATTCTCAGTGCATCATGTACCAGAAATAGAAGCTGGTAAAGATTCTTCAGAGATTGTGTTCACTTGTTCCAAAGACCTGGTTTGTTTATGGAAGGGATGCTTGCAGTACATAAACACTATTTAAGGAGAAATGTCTCCAAAATGTAGAACAGTTGTTCTCTTCTCCTTCTCATCTTAATGGTATTTTTAAGGAAAGCTATACAACGTGCTATATTGTCTCATTTACGAATAGGCATTAGAATCTTGATAGGAAAGAACAAGCAGAGAATAATTTTTATAAAATCTACATTAGATACTTCACTCAGTTCCTTGAAAACATTCTGAAATTGTTTACAGTGGAGTTTAAAAGTAGGTTTCTCCATTTTTAGTAGCTGTATGGTTTTACAGATTGCAATCTGTAACATCCAGTCTGGATGTTGGTCTATTTTAATTAATGCTTTTTTAGACATTAAATTTAAAATATCTTATTTTTCAAGGCAAATTAATATGAATTAAGACTAAAATGGTTAGAAATTAATAGGGAAAAAGAGAATGACAAGCAATCTACAGCCTCTCACTGAAGAAAGCTTCACAGAAACATTGAGGCTGGAAGGCAGCTCAGGAGATCATCTAGTCCAGTCTCACTGTTCAGAGCAAGGTCAGCCAGAGCAGGGTGCTCAGGGCTGTCCTATCAGGTTTTGAATATCTCCAAGGATGGACAGTCTCCACAGCCTCGGGGCAACCTGTTCCTGTGTTCAATCATCCTCACAGAAAAAAAACTTTTTCCTTTATGTTCACATGGAATTTTCTGTATTTCAATTTGTGCCTTTCCCTCTTGTCTTCTCACTGAGCACTACTGAGAGGAGCCTGGCTCCATCTTCTTTACTTCCCCTATCAGGTACACATGGATAAGATCCCCATGAGCCTTTTTTTCTCCAGGGTGAACAGTCCCAGCTCTCTCCACCTCTCCTTGTATGACAGACACCCGAGTCCCGTAATCATCTTTGTGACTCTTCACTGGTCTCTTTCCAGTACATCCATGTTTTTCTTGTACTGGGGAGCCCAGCCCTGTACACAGTACTGCAGATGTGGCCTCACCAGGAGGCTGAGCAGAGGGAAGGATCACCCCGCTTCGCCTGCTGGCAACAATTTGCCTAATGCCCAGGAGGCTGTTGGCACTTTTAGATGGGTTAACTTTAAAAAATACAAATACGTGGGGTTTTCTTTTTTCTTTTTTACCCTTTCCTTTTTCAGAAGATACCTCCCTAGATGGCTGTTGAGGTTCATCACAGCTGTAGTCTGTTCTTACTTCCTAAAGCTATCAGAAAGGAAGCCATCAAATATTTTTGCCAAAATGGGATCGGAGGACAGAATAAGATGATTATGTTAGAGCCAACCACTCAGACACAGACTCTGCCTTATTGTCTTGTTATCTGGAAGTGTTTGGAATGGACTGGATTAGATGAAAATGTCCAATATAAAAAGGCCACTGCTTTTCAATATTTACCACACCGTGGTATCTGGGATACCACAGTTTCTCCCTAAGCTCACAATAGGAAATAACTATGGTAATTGTGTGGTATGGGTTGGCAAATGTTGATTTTTCTGAATGGAAGCCATTCTAGCAACAGCACGTAACAAGATCTGCAGTGAGAGTGCAGTCCTAAGCATATTGAAAATAATAGGTGAACATAGTCCGCTTTGGATCCCACCCTAGTAACAGCTTTCTCAAGGGGACTGTGTGAGACTCAAATTATAGTTACTTCAGTTCCTGAACAAGTATATAAGCTATAGCTGCTCATATGAAACGTGTTCTTGTTATATTTGTTCTTTAATTAAAATTAATGGTCCTAAGGGGAATTTTTTAAAGCACAAGTAACAGGTAAATGTTACCTCACTACTTTTCACCAAGAAGTGGACACCTAATTGACATTTCCTCTCTGAGTCCTGAAGACTTCTACGAAAACTTTAGATCCTCATTTTGTGACTTTGAATTAGAAATTATTCTTCTAGTGTAGTTTCCAGATTCGGGGTGCAAATTTGGGAGGATGTAGGTGATCAAAAGGCAGTGGGACTGAGGCTTCTAAGACACTTAATGGCTTTTGAAATTTTTACCCTCGAGGAGCCTTTCCCCTGCTGATTTTGGCAGCCCTCAGCCAAAATCTACAAATGAGAGTTCCTCCTCTCAGCTGCTGGCTTTCTGAGCCATTTTCTATATAAATAGAGATCACGTGGACTTTAATAAGGTCAGGGAATGTTTTTTAAATGTCTGTGATTTTTTTTTTTCCTCAAAACTTAATTTTGCCCATCTGATTTCTGTGGAAGTGGGAACAGATGCCAGAATCTGAGAACGCCAGCAGCTTTGTGCTCACGCTTACAGCAGAGCACTTGCGGGATTGGGACCCTCAATTACTATCACATGTACAGTTACATATTGGCTCTTAGCTGAGATCTGCAAATGCACTCTGGTTCTTCTACCATGTCAAAGTTAAGAGTGTTTAAGGAAATATGGATGTATCTTTGCTCCATTTTTATCTGTTCATTTGATGAGTGAGATTACTTAATGAAAGAAGGGATACGTGGGGTGCCTTCTTGAACGTAAATCCTCCGGTATTGATGCCTTAACTTAAGCACCTAATTCCATGTTTAGGTACCTTCACAACTGGCTTTTTATCTCAGAAAGTGAGTCTGTTTATAGCAAAGTCTAACTATTGATTTAGATTCCCTGTTTGAGACAGCAGGGCTTTGATGTTTTTGCCTTGTGCCAAGAAATGAAAGAGCCAGAAGCATTTCCAGTTTTCTCGATGTCTCTTCACTGTGCTTAGTTCTGAGAGTACTACTTTTATCCAGTTACTGATCAGAAGAAGAGTAGTCAAATTTTGCACATTTTATGCCATTTAGATTGTGTTTCTAATTTGGAAAAATGCAAGAGGCTCATAATGACTTAGGTTTGTTCTCTAGCAATGGCTGAGCTCGTTTGGAAGCACATGGCATTCAGAAAGGAGCAGTGATCTGTGTGTACGAGCGCTGAGTTTTCAGGCAGCCGTTCAGCGTCAGAGCTGCTGCGTGAATCTGTTTCATCAAAGTGCTGGTGGAGAAAGGTTTATGTTATTTAGGAGCAAGGATCACAGTTCCCAAACCAGGCTCCCTCTGTCCTGCTTACGCACACTTACGCATCTGCTTAAGCGATTTTTGTCAGGAATAGTATTATTCCTAATATGGACTTCTTTTATTAATCTTATTTTTGATTGCTTTGTACCAGTACTCTGTTAAAATTGCCCGAGTGGTCAAGCTGATTTAGAAAAGTGGGAAGAGGTTTAGCAGAAACTTAGCAATTTTTAAAGCAGTTCCTAAACAGGACTGATAAAACCTGTTGCGATATTAACATCCTAATTCTGGTGAAGATGCTGAGAGATGCTGCTGGCAGCTTTTTACTGCGTTGGGTGATAAACTGCGAAAAGAAAACAGGAGACAAATTTAGGCAGATGGTAGTTTAAATACTCACGAGCACACCTCAGCAGAGATAATGCGTTACCTTGAGTCGATGTACAGGAGGAAGGGAGAAAAATGGTGCTACATTGAGGGGAAACAAAGACAATCAGGGCTTTCTTCTTGAGCAGCTGCAGCCAGTTCCACTAATGGAAGTGCAAGAGCAGAAACTGGCAGCACAAGGTATGAGTTCGTTTTTACAGATGGCAATGCAGACAAGTTGGTAATTGAGAAGGAAGTCGTGTACGTGAGCTGTTTGACGGGGGACAGCCCATTACAGTACTTTCCTGTGTAATTGACTCGGTGAGTTATTGGAGACAGAATTTCTATTCCTCTTGAATAGGTTTCAGTTGCTGAAAATGACATCATTATTGTGCGGGAAATGCAGGTTTCCACATTTTTATTTTTTTTTATTTTTTCTGTGCTATTGGTGTTAATAAAACTTTTGAAATTAATTTTTGGATTGCTTCTGTGGAAGTCTATGCTGTACTGCTGGTAGTCAGTGGCAAAATACAGCAGAAGCGAGATCATATAATAGTGTGGTAGCTGTTTAAGGCACTGGAAGAGATTTAAGAATGATCCTCTTGTACAAGTTGAAGGAGAAGACCTCAAAGATACGCTGTGTCTACTAAGAGGTGGCTAAAGGAAACTGCTTTCTAAAAACCCATACTTTGTGTAGAATGATTAAGTAAATATTTAACTCTTTGCAAACCAGGCTAACATGTAGTTCCACCAGAAAATTCATTATGTGAATTTTACAGTTCATTACAAATGCCTTCTACCATAAATAAGTATATGCTTATTTATTTAGTCCGTGTGCATGTATTTGGCCCAACAGAAGATCACATATATTTTTAACACATAGTGTTTAAAAAGCAAACACCTCTAACTGTGGCAAGGCAGTCTAACCTGCAAGAAAAAGCTTTATTGTTTCATTTTTGTGCCACTGCAGATCTTGACGGGGAAACTGTGAAATTACCTTCTATCCCTGTTTGGATTAACAAGGAGATACACTGCAAACTACGTAATTTTCACAGATAAATTATTAAAAATTAATAAGTCATGGAAATTTCATTGTAAAGTTTATTGACATTATTTATGTGAACCTATAATTGCACGTGCCCCTTAACGGATGATTAAAATGACGGCAAATTCCTGCCCACAGAGCTCAGGTTCTGGCTGAAGGTGGGTGTCCAAAGCCAGTTCCCGTACAGCATGGTGGCAAAGTTTGGGTCACCTGTAGCTTGGGGGAGGAAATAAAGGTGAAGATGTGGCAGCAGTGAAGAGATCCAACAGCAAGTGATTTAGTGGCTTCTTCGCCTAGCAATGTTTTTCTCAATTTAATCATTTATTTTGATGAACCATTTTTTTTTACTTCAGCACCAATCATGACAGCATAAACTATTATCTTACTGAATTCTTCCTGCTTAGTAAGACACCAAGAGATTGTAGTTTGCTTCTGTTTTTTTAGAGTGGGTTTGGTTTTTTGAGTGGTGAGTGCTGCTGTCTCTAAGGTAGCTTTAAAAAGTATAGGGAAATGCTTCAAATGCTGGGACAAAATCTACTCATCTGCATTTTTGCTGCTGATAAAAAATAATTGCAGTTTATATGCACATGAAAATATTTACTCTCCCTAAGGGATTGGGAGTGGGATTCTGAAAGGCTGCGCTAGCAGTAATGTTTAATTTACTGCCTGGGTTTTTTTTTTTGTCTCTAAACCCCCCGATTCCTCTCATTAAAAGTTTGCAATACAACATATATCATAAAAAGATGCTGTCACAATAGAGCATTAAAAATTCCACTAAACTTTTTATATGAATTAGGTGTGTAATTTTAACTTTCCTCTTGGTATTTTTACTTTCTTCCTACCTTGCCTTTCATAACCTCTTTCTCATGCGCCTTTCAAATACAGGTCTTTAATGTAATTGTTCTTGAAAATGTCTTAGAGAAGCGCTTGGATTTGGCATGTTAAATTGACTTCAAGAGGCATCTGTTAACTCATAGTTAATGTTGAAAACAACTTCTACTCTGCTTTATGTGTTTTGCTTTTTCTGACAAATTATGCATTGGGGCCGAAAGTTTGCTGTGCCTGGTCTATTCCTGAAAGCTGTCCAAGTTATAAAGGGAAGAAAACCCAATGACTTTCTTTTTAATTAAGACACAGTTACAGCAAGAGCAACTAAATTTTTAAAATGTGAAACTTTACAGGGACATAGTTGTGGCTGTTTTCATAGTTGAGAGAGAAAGCAGTTTTGATTAAACACATTCAGAAATTCAGCATCTGAGTGCCTCTGCAGCCAAAAGAAATGAGGGCTGAAAGACTCTTTTCCCATCCTAAACAGGAGAAAGTAGCGCTTACTCCAACATCCAGATGCTGTCTTGCTGCCCAGGTTTTAAACCCCAGTTAATCTGAGGCTCACCCAAACTTGGAAAACTAAATGCCTCCTCGTTTAAGGAGGACAATACCTAGAAAGACCTAGCAGGTGTGAAACAAAAAACTCCTAAATACTCATGGCAGTGCAAACACAACATATACAGGTGTAACCATGTGTATACTATTTTTCTGGCCCGTGTGGTAGCAGCCTGATATATACAGGTATGAGCCCAGCTGCTTACAGTTGATCCTCTCCACAGTGGGTCACCTGGCTCGTACTGAACTGAGCACGTTCACGTCTCCCAGCGTTCCCCTTTTGGATCTCCTGTGTTGCCGGAGAGCATCCAGAGCCAGCGTTTTGCCTTTTTTTTCAGTGAGGCATGGGTAGTTGTAGTCTCTGACTTTGTAATTGGAAATAGGTCAGGCATATGCTTATTCTTGGGTAACATTTATGATTTCTTGTGTTCTGGAGCTGCGATTATAACATGCTCCGCTTCTGGCACGGTAGGAAAGCCAGAGATGGTCAAAAAATCCACTCAGGCTTCATAGCATCGTCGTTTTGTGACAGGGAAGTGAAAGTAATCAGCAAAAAGACAAGTTTTGTTGTGCCCAAACCAAGAGGGTGATGTAAGAAAAATGCTTGGCTGATGCTTGTGGAGCCTATTTGAGTTTCTAAAAGCATCTTCTGGCAGAAAATTTAAAAACAGGATGTATTTGGCACTTGCAGAGCGTCAGGCACCGTTGCTTAGTCTAGCTAGCTAAAAAGCCACAGTTCCTGAGCAGTGTTTTTGGCTGTGCGTTTACATTATAGGTTGTGCTACATGAAGTTCCATTGAAATAAAAACTGAAAGTTCTGTATATTTTAAAATATTTGTTGTGTAACTGTGTAGTATAATGACCCTTCTACATGGCTACAAAGTTTGAAATAATGTAAAATGTGGAGTCATCTTTCTTAAATTTAAAGCAGTTTTTATGAAAAACAAGGGCCTAATTCTGTTGAAATGTCTGAGTGAATTACTTGTTATGGCTTACTCTGCTGTTTCATTGCTTAGCAGAAAGCACTACTAATAATTTCCTTGTTTCACTGAAATATTGGTAACTAGTGAAAATCATTTAAGGAGTTAAAAAAAAATTAGGCATTCAGGCTTGACGATATGTATACCAAGTTTCAGACTTGTTCGATTTGAAACGGTCAAGATATGAAACCATAAAAAATGTGAGTAAATACTCTGCATATCAAGGGTTGTTATGCAATTACATGCTTTCAGCATGGTTCTTACTGAAGGAAAACAGTTAGTAGAGAGATCTGCAAGACATGTTCAGTGAATAATTACAAACTTTCATAGCTTAGCTACAAAAAAAAAAAATAATAATCCACTTGTTGCTTTGCTACTACTAAAACACTAAAATGTGTGCATATTTTTTTTCCCCAGAGCAAAGCCACTATGAGTGTAGATTTATTAGAAAGTTATCTGAAAAACTTGAAATCCCCTCTGCCCCCCAGCCCCCCAGTTTTGGCCAATCTTCAAATTATAAACAGCTGAACTGATTTAAATAAAGTTTTCAGTACCAAAAAGGAAAAAAAAAAGGTTACATCTGGGCTGAAAAAAGCCTTATGCGCCAAATTTTGGCCCAGTGTGATTTGAGACAACTGTGATATTAAACGCCCAAACCTAGGAACTGGAATGGAAATAGAGACAGGCTCTTCACTGCACTGGCCCCTTCAGGATTTGGGATTGTAATGTAATGGTTATAAGGCTCTAGATGATTAAAGCTTGACTTTGTAGTTACATCTTTTAGTTATTTAGACCCTTTTGGTTTATTCTTCCAAGGATGTACAGGAAATTTTCATGGATAACTCCAGTTAGTGCTAGTGGCATTGATTGCAGACCGAAACCTTTTTATCTGTGGCTCTCATGACTAGTTCTGTTGATTTACCTTTTCTGGGCTCATTTTAAGAGATTATTTAAATATGATAAGTATGTGTTCACATTAAAAAGAACAAAAGGTTCCATAACATATTTCTTGAAAATGCTGTCTAGGGTGGTGCTTAGCAGAGCACTTCAACACATGGCTGGGTTTTATGGAGGCTGTGGGCCATAGCTGTTGCACAGATTTTGCTGAACTGGAGCTCAAGTGCCTGTTCCTTTGCAAGACTGCCTGGAAAAACAGAAATATTGGCCATTATTATTAAATAGTACAAAAGCTGAATATGCAAAGCCAGATAGACTCATGCGAAGTATCATCACTAACAGTAGAAGATTCATCACTAATTAACATTAGCACAAAAATCAATATTTAGATATTTTTTCTTGGCCAATAACCTTTATAAAACTTGGTATACAGGAAGTAAAGGCCTACTTTTTTTTTATTTATTTTTTTTTTTAAGAAACTATTGATTTAAGAGAAGAGTACTACAGGCATTGTAGGCTTTTAAAAACAGATTCCATTTTTTCTTGCAGACATCATCAAAATTTCTCAGGTATGTTTTGACAAGCAGGTCAGTTCTGTGGTTAGTGGGATCTGGGAGTCCAGAATATTTAGTCCAATTCTTCCACAGTCCCGTTTCACCCCAGGATATCCGTTCTAAAGCTGTTTATCCCCACTGTAAAAAGCTCTTTCATAACCAAAAAACTCAACAGAGTAACAGCATTTCAGTTTTTCCACAGGTGGTTTAGTTCTTCATTCTTTAGTATATGTAATCTATATTGGAATACTTATGTAGGGGAATAATCATTGTTGATTATCCTGTAAGGTCCTTAAACAATACAGAAGTGAGAGATCAGGAAAGTAAAGTAAGATAAGATGCAACACTTAGAACAGCATGTAGGAAGAATTTACATACTTTGCATTAAATTTAGGGAAGGATGTTTAGCTGAATTACTTTGAAATTTTAAACAGATAAAAAGTTTGTAAGTACTAAATAAGTACAGGTATATGTTTCTGATATGTAAAGCTACTACTAGGTAATTTGTAGATTGTTGTCGCTGTATTCATATTATCTGATTGCAATTAATGCCTAGTGTGAATCAGATCTTTCTTTAAAAGAGAGAAAAAAATAGTTGCTTTTGCCAGTGTTTTAAAGATATACTAGTTCCATAGCATTCAATGAAGATTTTAATGTTATTACACCTTCTGTCAGTATTCAGGTGTGTGCAAATGTAGTGTATAAACTAGATGGCTCTCCATATATTTTAGAAGTCTTCCATGACTTTGTAGAAGATATTTCCCAAACTCAAGGAATGCAAACAGAAGTGAAAGAGTGGAAAGACTGACTCAGATTAAGACTCCACTCAGTTAATACACCACACCAAGAAGCCATAGGCCAGCAGACAAGAAGTAGGGGTGGAAAGGAATGGTTCAGCAGTTGAATCCTGAATCCTGGCCATATACAGGCATTTCCACTTGGAAACTTGAAGTAGACCAGATTTGGGTTAGTTGAGTGAAGCTTTATTGTACTCTTAAGGAAAGTAGCTCAGCAGCCAGGTGAAGCTGTGCAAGGACATGCAACCACAAAAAGAATTTGGAGCTTCAATTTACTTGTAGATGAGTGCGCCTTCCCAGAATGAGTTGCGTCTCATGTACACAACTAGTTAGATGTTTGCTGAAGGACATCAACTACCATTTAGTTCTCCCTTTAGCCAAATTAAGAAAAATGTAGTATATTACTGCCTCTGATTTAGGAGACAAAGTGGGGGATGAAGTAAGGGGGTGAGAGAAAGATTATCTTGATGACAATCTCGGTTTTACTGTATCACTTTAAAGTAGCACAACCTGCTGTACTAATGAAATTGTGTTCTTGGTTTAAAAGGGCAATTGTTAGCCTGACTTTGTGCTCACTAAAAACATTTCCCCAATCTTGTTAAATTATTGCGCTCATTTCAGATTTTTATGGCTATGCAGCTTACCAGCCCTCGTTTCTTTACGTTTCATTCATTTTCCTTGTATTGATGATTAATGGAGGATGTCGAACGTTAGAGTGAGCAGGCATCAGCAAATGCAAGATCATAATTAGTTTAGCTGACGAGGGCCTCTGATAGCACTTGCATCTGGATGGAAAAATTACCCTATAGGGAACTGGCTGCTCACCAGGTCTTTTTAGTGATACATTGTGAAACACCCGATGAATCAAATGCCCTTTCAATGCCAAGAAAGTGTTCCAGTCTTGAAGCCAAAATTATGTCTGCAGAAAGCTTTCCATTTGAAATGTATCAGAGTACAATTATAACCATTGTATTTTTTTGGCATGAACACCAGTCTTCTACAGTATGGACTAAAGTTAAATAAATTACTTAAATTTTATGAAACCCTGAAATTTTGACTTATTGTGTTAGCAATGTTAAATTTATAATAAAATTAGGTTTTGCCCAGGCTGTTTTTCCCTGTACTCACCCGTTCTTATCTCCAATGCTGAAGGTTTCTTATTGATTTTCTTCCCTTGCAAAAAGGGAATAGACTTGAAATTCAGATTTTCTTTTCAGCAAAAGAATTCCATTTCCTACTTATTAGTATTTATGCCCACAAACACAGGCTGACTTTTGTTTAAATGAAAAGTTTAATGAAATCATTACTCTGTAGAAAGAATTTAACAAGCAATACTCATAAACGTGTCTACTTTTAAATATTCCTGGATGATTTTGAAAGCTGATGAATGCACAGCTCAGTCTGGTTAAAAATCAATTTGTATTTAGGGAATTTGCATTGTGCCTTTCTTTGCTTGACTAAAATAAAATAAATAAATCTATTCATCGACAGGACAGTGTTTTCTGGGGTTTCGAGTGAAGTTCAAAAGAGGTCTCATTAAAAATATTGTACTTTTACTTGTTTGGCAGAGGTTACTCCTTGTTCTTAGTGGGCTGTGGGAAATATATGGTAGCTTACACTGTTTTCAGAAGTGGGAAAGACTGGAAGTGAATATTGTGTATTCAATTAATGAAGTATAATCTCTGTTAAAGGAATGAGTATGATGCAGATACAGACTGTAATTAATTAAAGTGGCAGTGTTTGAGAATTCTTGTTACTGATCACACCATAAAATCAAGCAAACTAGAAAGAAGTAATCTGTTGTGAAATGCAATGAACAAACCAGGAGAAGTTTACAGAGTGTTCTCAGGTTTTTTCAGAATTTGCTGTTTAGAAACCATCATTAAATGCACAAAACCTGAAGTTCAAAAAGTTAAAGCTGTTACTCTGAAAAGGCTTTGGTGTTTCACACACCTCATCCATCACTCTAGGGTTAATTATAATGAAAATCAGTGGTGCCTATTAAGCACAATTGAACCTGACCTCATTATGGGCAGTGTGGTTTTATACTGTCATTGTTGCCAGTCTAGAGACAAAACTCCTGTGTTGATTTGTCCTAACTCCGCAGCTCATGTGACTCACCTCTGACCTGTTTTTTTTTCTGTGTTTTTTTTTTTTTTTCTTTTTCTTCCCTATTTCAGAGACGTAGAGGCTCGGGTGTTTTTTGTGCCAATTGCCTGACCACAAAGACCTCTCTCTGGCGAAAGAATGCAAATGGTGGATATGTATGCAATGCGTGTGGCCTCTACCAGAAGCTTCACTCGGTAGGAAGAACTTACTGGTTTGTTCAGAAAGAAAAGGGGTTATACAGCTACACTGGGCAGCTGTGGTCTTCTCGGGTTGTGTGATTAGTACCACTCCCTGGCCTGCAGTTAATTTCCTAACAGGGTTTTGCAGTATGGTCACTTTGGGATCAGATGTGATTCATTATGAAAGAGGCTGGGATGCGGTGGGTAGACGTGTTTGAGATCACCAGTGATGCATTTAATTATTTTGATACAAAATAAGGGGAAAATTATTTCTTTGCTGGGAATTCCATTTAAAGGCATAAAATATGTTGTGATAAAAGCTCTCTAAATTCAAGAGCCCTCATGTACATAACAAAAAAAAAAAAGTTCTTAAAGTTAGACATCACATCTGTATCAAAAATATCCCTTGCTGTGGTTTTTATTTTCTTTCACTTCTCTTCCCCCCGCTTTATTCTTGACAGTAATTTCCTGGTGATATGGAGTGGTGGGGGTTTTTGGTTTTTTCTACAGTTCTTATACTCTGCTGGAGGATTCTGAAATGACAAGGAAGATATTCAGTTGATGGCACTCATGATTGGTGAGGGGAAGATTCACCATCCCTCAGGATCAGGCAGGGAATAAGTAATAATCATGGACTGTCTATATAGCTTTTCATCTTATTGACACTTGGCTTGATCCTGAAAGATGTTGAATTCTCTGGTGCAGGTCCAGGAAAGCCATGCTTAAGTGTTTCCTTGGATCGGTGCCAAAATGCTCAGAATCTTTTAGGTTAAGACCCACTAGTTAAATATTGTCCCCACTATCTTTAATAGAAGCACATGGAAGAGGCAGCTGACCAAGATTTTATTATAATTAATTAATTTTTACAACATTCCCATGAAGTTAAAAAGTGTTACTATTTTTCAGAAGTAGAAACTGAGGCAGCCTTTGGGAGTTTGCCAAGGCAAGAGGATAATCCAGGTTTCAGCCCAAATCAGAAACCTGTATTGTGTCTGAGAGTGCATATTGTTTAAAACTTTTCAGAGATTCCCTTTTCAGAAAAAATAAGTCACTTAGGAAACTGTTTCAAATGCAGTGAGACTCCCAAGAGCCTATGCCTATTTTTCTTACATTTGAGGCATAAGCTTCTAAAACAATAAGTAGTTTCTGTGAATTTTACCCTTGGTCTTGTGTACAGGCCATATAACAACCCTGTTTACTCACGTTACTGTCCAGCCAGCCCACTTAATATTAAAGAGTCCAATTTTCGAAAGCAACAAGACCATCACCAGTCTGAAAGGTTAGCTCTGTTTGCCATGTGCTGTCATTCGGAGGTCAATAACTGTTTTAAGCTCCAGAATAACCCAGTTAGTCAGATAACCTCTGAGCAGGAGAAGATGGACTAATGCACGATCTCTGGCCAGCATCCTGGCTGAGTTTTGCTGAAATCTCAAGTTTTGCTGAAAAATTTTGCCTGGAAATCTCTCAAAAGTTCTAGGTGTAACATCTAATTCAAGGAAACTGATGACTGATAATCATCCACAAAGAATTTAAGGAGGACAGTTTGGCTTTTTAATATTAAATTGACATTTGAGTCTAGCTGTTTGTAGAACTTCCATTCACAGTCCTCATTTTCCCTTTTTTAATATACTTTTCTGAGCTATAGTGTTGGACCTTACCGTGGTTATTAGCATAACTTATTGAATAGATAAGAGCTACAAGAATCAGTTTTGAATTCAAACACGTAGCTCAGAAAATTCTTATGTACCAGTAGGAATAAACTCGCCTGCTTCCAACAATAATAATTAGCAATACAATGTCAAACTTTATGCATATAGAAAGCGAGAAGCTGACACTATCTTTTAGCTCCACTGTTTAAACACGGCAATAAGCTGTCATTCAGTGGACATTTGACATTAATATCTTCAATTGGACTTTGACCAAACAAACACAAAAAAACTAATTAAGCCTCCACTCTGCTGTGGTACGATAGCAATTGGATTCTGAAATAATCAAACAAATTTATCCTTTGGGACACCTTTTGCGACAGTCCCATGCAAAGGGAAGCTCTTCAGACTGGCACCAGAAAGATGAAAGTTTCCTTTATCTGTCTGCCTGTCTAGCTAGCTATCTCTTCATGAAAAATTAGGGCAAGTATTTGTCATGTTTGGTTTCGAGTTAAAGAGTCTAGGATGCTTCAGTTATTAGGTAAAGGTCGGCAACTATAAAAAATTCAAGGGAGTAGAACTGTTCCCTTCTGTGGGCCACCCGGTTAAAACTAAATTGTGCTACACAGTTCAGTAAAATTCACCTACACTAGGTTTGCACATTTCATAGCTCCCTTTTGATTGGATTATCACAATCTAGAACTACTGTCCTCACTACCTCAAAAATGTGTGTAATACACTTATCTCTGAGGCCCCTTTTTTACTTGTATTTAATAATAAGAAAAATCTATGGTCTGTCAGATACTACTATGTGGTAGTGACTGACAAATGTTAACATGGTAGTGAATTCTGCTGTAAGTCACATTTCCATTTCTATGATACCCTTGAATAATTTTTCAACATATTTTCAAAAATGTTTTACCTATCTAAGGATCATTTACATGTAACTTGCCAGGTTTTTCACATTTCTGTCCTCGAGTGCAGACAACTATGTTAAGAAATGTGTAATATTCCAATGGTCAATTATTAAAATAGTTTTAGTGAAAAAAATGCTTCCACTTCACTGCAAACATATATATAATATTCACATTTGCTGACAGAGAAAGGTATATCCCTTGTCTCCCCAGAATTGTGAATGTGACCATTTATATTGTAATGCTATTCCTCATTTTTTAATAGCTCTAACTCAGTTATGGAAAACTAGATTTTGTTCCATAGTGATTCCTTGGCCACATCTTTGGACTACTTCAGTGAGGAGTTACAGCATATTATTCTGGGATTAGACATACATGATCTTCTGGTGAAGAGATCACCTCAAAGTGTAATCACAATAATTTATTGAACTATTTGTTGAATTTTGTAAATTTTTAAGTTACTCATATATTTGGTTTAGGGAGATTGCCACTGATACAAAGATGGCAAAAAAAAATCTTTGTAATCATACTCAATATATTATGTATTACGTATAATTAGTGATCTGACACAAGGCACTTTAAAAGTAGAATTCTGGTAATGTTTCCACAATTTTCTGAATCTAGTGCCCCATTGAAAATCAAGAAGAGAGCTTAAACTTTTCTGTCTGTAACTTTTCAGTTACAATCAAATACAGAGTATTTCTATTTTCATGTTGCTACCATGAGTTAAAAAAACATGAGTAGCTTTACTCCACTGAGTAGTCTGTTTTAATCAGATAAAGACTACTCAGATGAGTACAGTCATTTGCATGCTGAAGAATTTTTAAGTTGGACCTACAGTCTTTAGCTCCTAATGACACATAAACTTGCAAGAGCCTGAGCTACAAATGAGTGTGTAAGGCTCCTTATGACAGGTGTGAAGATGTCTCTTTTAACTTCTGAGACCAGACCTATTAGCTGTAGCATGAAGAGTAAGACTAGAAATATTTCCAAACTATTGAACAGTTCTCTGGAAGCCACATGAAAATGTTCTGTAGTGTATAAATAAAAGTTTAGTAAGAGCAACATCAACAGCATTGTAAGGTCTCACACAGCATGTCAGTATGACAGTGTTACAATTGTCATAAAAGGTGAGGAAGTTACACTGAGCTGGTAATAAAGAGTATATGCTTATGCATATTAATTGGCTATTGATTATGCAAACTGTAAACTTTATTTGCATAGAATTTACATAGAAAAATATTCTGATTTTACCTAAACATGATTTTGTCTCAACTTTGATCTGTTTGAGGAGGCTGGTTCAATGTCCTGTTTTTCTGCTAAGTTTAAATTTTGCTTTTTAAAAATCTAAATCAAAGTGTATATTTCTTTTGGTTTAGAGTTTTAATAGAAAGTAGCTGCACTGCCTAAAATGTAGTTAACCATTAAGAAAGAGCCGACGTCAGGGAAATAAATACGTGAAAGAGGAGAGGAAGACAGCAAGTCAAGAGAGAAACTAGATCCCTACAAATAAGAGAGTGAGCGCTCTTCCAGCTCTGAGTATTTTTATATTAATTCAAAGTTATGAATATATATAAATTATGTTACATTCAAGGTAAAAATTGTTTGGGGTATTGACTATAGGTCAAAATTTAATCTGCACTTTAAAACAATGGTAAAAAGAGAATTTCCAAATAAACATGTAAGTGGAATACTGTGTGGGGTACTTTTCTGGCCTTCAACCAAAATAGGATTATGTGTGCATTTGGATGAGACAAACAGCAACTGCCAGCACACCAAACTGAATGACTTTTAGGTAGTTTTTGTTGTTTTAACATCTTCCCAGTATAGCAACGCATACCGACGTTACAGCACCATCTTTCATTCACATACCATGTCCTTCCTGTTGAGGGGCCTTTCAAAGACCCCTGGCTGCTCTCCTTCCTTGTACTATTTTTTTTTCTTCACGCAAAAGTATTTTCGCTTCTTATCTAATAGGCCACCTACCCTGAGCTGGTGTGGGGAAGAAGCAAATGGAAACAGAAGTCCTCACTTGGTTCTTGCCTCTGCCTCTTCCTTGGTTCTTTTTTCTTTACAGGCCCTTTTTTCCAATCTTCAGGTGATGCCTTCTCTCCCTCATGACTTACTAGCACAACATCAGTAACATTTAGAAGGAAGTACAGTAGAGATAAAGGGGGAAGATTTGGTACCAAAGTCCCACGTAGACCTTTTGGTGCTTAGGAAAACACTTTTCCTTGGATTTCTTCTCCATCTTTCTCAGTCCCTTTCCAGCCACCATCATCACACTCACCACCGCAGTGGACCTGCAGCCCCTTTGCTAGGTGACAGCAGTGGTGGTCAGCAAGCTGTGTATTTGCTTGCATTTTCTGTCCATGTTAAAGCAGGGTGGGTATCAAGGTAAGTGTTATCCAGTTCTTGTCATAACGTGATCTGGGCAAACCTGCCTGATACCAGTGCTGGTGACATGGTGCATAGATTAACACTAGTGCACGGGGCCATGCATCTCCCACCTCATTCCCAGCTCTCAGCACCCTCTTTCAGCATGTTTCCCCCAGAATTTTTGAGGAGTGGGGGGAAATAAATGCTTTGACAGCTTGGGTATTTTATGCCTTTTTAAGTAAATAGGTATAGTATGTCTAAGGCAGTTGACTTAGTTTGATAAAAGAAACCAATTCATAGTTCACTTTTAGCATGACGAGCCAGGAACCAGCATTTGGGTAGAAGTTTGGTCATTCCTGTAAAACTCTTATAATATAGCTCTTCACAAAAGAAAAGACAAATTTGTGTGAGCATGGTCTCACAGATTTGTTTAATATGTCTTTCTTTTTTCCTTTTGTTCATTATGTGTGTGTTCCATGCAGACTCCCAGGCCTTTAAACATCATTAAGCAGAACAATGGTGAGCAGATCATTAGGAGACGAACAAGAAAGCGCCTTAACCCGGAGGCACTTCAGGCTGAGCAGCTAAACAAACAGCAGAGGGGTAGCAGTGAGGAACAAGTCAATGGAAGTCCTTTAGAGAGGAGGTCAGAGGATCATTTACCTGAAGGTCATCAGAGAGAAATTCAGCTTCCCAGCCTCAGTAAATATGAGGCCCCAGGTTCATTGACTAAAAGCCATTCTGCTCAGCAGCCAAT
Organism: Arenaria interpres; assembly: GCA_013399435.1. Classification (NCBI taxonomy): domain Eukaryota; kingdom Metazoa; phylum Chordata; class Aves; order Charadriiformes; family Scolopacidae; genus Arenaria; species Arenaria interpres. Next base: position 54,639 of record VXAK01003753.1, on the reverse strand, counting down.
ATTGGTCAGCCAAACTCTGGATATTCACAAAAGGATGCAACCTTTGCACATTCAGATAAAAAGTCCTCAGGAAAGTACTGGAGACCCAGGAAACAGTTCATCGATATCAGAAGGGAAAGGAAGCTCAGAGAGAGGCAGCCCAATAGAGAAGTACATGAGACCTGCGAAACACCCAAACTATTCACCACCTGGAAGCCCTATTGAAAAATACCAGTACCCACTTTTTGGACTTCCGTTTGTACACAATGACTTTCAGAGTGAAGCTGACTGGCTGAGATTCTGGAGTAAATATAAGCTGTCTGTTCCTGGGAATCCACACTACTTGAGTCATGTGCCTGGCCTACCAAATCCTTGCCAAAACTATGTGCCTTATCCCACCTTTAATCTGCCTCCTCATTTTTCAGCTGTCGGATCAGACAATGACATTCCTCTAGATTTGGCGATAAAGCATTCCAGACCTGGGCCAACTGCAAATGGTGCCTCCAAGGAAAAGAATAAGGCACCACCAAATGTAAAAAATGAAGGTCCCTTGAATGTAGTAAAAACAGAGAAAGTCGATAGAAGTACTCAAGATGAACTTTCTACCAAGTGTGTGCACTGTGGCATTGTCTTTCTGGATGAAGTGATGTATGCTTTGCATATGAGTTGCCATGGTGACAGTGGACCTTTCCAGTGCAGCATATGCCAGCATCTTTGCACGGACAAGTATGACTTCACAACTCACATCCAGAGGGGCCTACACAGGAACAATGCACAAGCTGAAAAGAATGGAAAACCTAAAGAGTAAACCTTAGCACTTAGCACAATTAAACAGAAATAGGTTTCCTTGATGGGAATTCAATAGCTTGTAATGTCTTGTGAAGACCTATAAAGCACTTCATATAGAGAGCATGCCTTATCCAATATTAAATCCCTTGTTCTTTTTTTTCTTTTTCTTCTTTATTTTTTTCCTTTTTTTTCCTTATTTTTTTTTTCCCTTTTAAATGAGTGGGTTACCAAGATAAAAAGAACAGTTGGATGGTGGCCAGAAGGGGGAGAAGATAATTATATGGGACATGGCCCACCAAAGCTAGCCAGAATGCAGTGAATCATGGTGAATAACCTTGAGAAAATTTTACCGGACGATTAATACCTTTGCTATTGTGTAAGAGACATAACTGGCAAGAGTGCAAAGATGTGTATATGTATATACTGCTGCAGGGGTATAGTGAACATATGCACATTGTATATAAGAACTAGACTTGTTAAATATACAGATGTTAAAAGGTCATTTCTTTTCTTTAATTTGGGCATATTCCTGCCCTACAACATGCCTTAGGATCACTTTGTCCTCAAAGCTTTGGCAGCAATTTCATCTAGATGTTTCTCAGACTCAGCTGATTTTTAGCTACCATTTTATCACTACATTCTTTCTGGCACACTTTAGTCTAGGAAAACCATTTTGTGCAAGTGAAGTCTCTAATACAGAAGCCACGCTCCGGGTTTAATTTGCATAGAACAAGGTAACCTGCTGTATTTTATTTTAATATATTTTTAATATATTACATTTCTAAACCTTAAAGTCTAAGGTTACTTCTCCACAGGCTTAACATTGCTATACATACCAATCAATCCCTTCAGTAGACTTATACCAGCTTTTGCTAAGTAGCATTAAATGTCTTCATAGTACTTTTTAATACTTAAAGCTTTGTAAAAACTATCCATGAAGGGAAAGCTCCTCAGCATAACTGCTCAGGGAAATAGGGCTAAATAACTAAATATTAAATAATTGGTTAAAGGTGCTGTTAGACGAGCCTCCATGCTTGCTACAAGGGTGTACAAGAACTGACTTTAATCATTTTCATTATAGTGTCCCAACCAGTAGTTTATTATTTTGCCACAGGGATGTAGAAGATATTACAAGCTACTGGATGCACTGTCAGATTAACTTATTTCATTAAAGAAGTTGGGAGAACAAATAGAAAAAACCTTATTTTTCTAGTAAATATTAATGTATTACATTTCAAATAATGGTGCCTGACATATTGAATAATTATTTTCTACAGTGTACGTATGCAACAAAGATATTCCATCATGCATTAGAGTCAGTTCTGGCTCTGCCTCGCTGTTTACATTTGCAAATGTAGCAAACAAGGTAATGAAGCAACTATTTCTATTGCAGTAGGTATCTTTTTTTCTGTGTGTGTGCATTAAAGTTGTAAACGATAACATGAAATGAATGAAATTTGTTGATATTAATGGTATGGAAAAACAAGAAGGAAATGAAAATATTTTTATGCCTACTTAGGAAAAAAAGGGTAGCACTATTCATTCCAAGTACTTTTGTATTCTTAAGCTCTTAACTCACATTGTAATGCTTAAAATGATAAACATATATCCTCTTTTTATTGCTTTGTCTGTGTTTCAGATGAAACATTTCAGAAATTATTTTGATAAGTGCTGTTTGACGATGCAGCACTGATGTTTTATTGCATTCTGTAGTAGCATTGCACTCCATTTTTACAATATTATGCAGTTGCTTTTTTGTTTTGTTTGGGTTTGTTTCTTTTTCGCAGTGCAGGGTCTTAGTTCCTTATGGTTGGATGGCAGGTGTAGCTCAGCTGGTTCATGAATGTTGCAGCGAATGAAGTTTAAAATGTCTTTCTGATATTATGTTGTCTCTTATTTCTCCATTCATGCATTTTATTTTTTAAAATGTTCTATAAAAATATTTCTGGACTAAGTCCTCACTTGAGATTATATGTAAAGGGTCCTATTCTGATCTCACTTACATGCCGCCTTTCTCAGATTTTCATGTAATTGAAACTAAAGCATCATAAAAAAAAAAAGTTCTTGTATTTAACTTACCTGAATCTCACCACTCTCCCTTCTAGGATTTGGTGCACTTATAAGATACTTAACCAGATAGAAAGGGAGGTGGAAGATGAAAGGAGAGGTGATAGGAAATGTCTAATAGGGGTTGGCAAAAGGAAAACCAAGGGAGGAACTGGCCTAAACATTCAGCACTTTGATAGTCTTTTGAAAAATGATGTGCCTAAAGCAGCCGGCAATGAACATCACCATGCATGAGAAGCACTTACACAGCTGATCACCAAAGGTCTTGCTGACCTTGGCAGTATTTTAGGTGTACAGTTTCACACAGATGAAACGTTATTGCACAGTTTCTCTGATTTGTTAGGCACAGACAGGCTATTGTTCAGCATTAGGCTTGCATTCCTTCCTGCTCCACCCATTGCTTCTATACTGGTGAGCAGCATATGGAAAGTCCCACTCAATCTGTTCATGGTTGAGTTCTATAACCCTTCAATAGTGTTCTAGGTTAGCAAAGGATATTGGGCCACATTCTTCTTCTATTTTTTAGGTGAATCTCCTGCTTGATACCAGTGCCAGACAAAGTCTGGTTATGTTTTTACTATTGTTCTCCAATAATAAGTTCTGACTTGGTTTTTGTGGATTTATTTTTGTTGGGTATTTTCTTATTTCTTTTTTTTTTTTTCTGTGGGGACTGAAATAGATTGCCCTCGTTTTGTTACGTCAGGGTCCAGTGTGTGTCCTTTTCAGCTTTTCCAAGAAACATGTTAGACTCATCAAGCAGTGATTTTTATCAGCTTCAGAGGTAGCTGGCTGCCAGTTATCAGTAGTTACTGGTTTGACTTATTTCTTCTAAAACCTACCAGTTCCTGTGGCTTCTTCATTTATGGAAGCTGCATCTTCATGGCAAAATATTTTATGGGGGACATGCGCATTGTAATACTTGAGCACCACCCTGTACTTCATAACACCTCTTGCTAAACTTAGAAGCAGAGGCCAATAACAGGAAATACACATATCAAGGTTTGGGGATGAGGAGAAATGAAATCTTATGAGTGCAAAGAACAAGACAGATTTTTGAATATTGATACTGCACGCCTAGATGGTGCATATAAAATTTGAAAAACATTCATTTTTCTTGCCATGACATATTGAGATGTTCTAAGATCTCTGCTTTGTAAAAAATTGGATTTTGCCATAGCCTGTTCTCTTTGATTGGGTAGGGGGAGCATAGTTTTGTTTTGTAACGGAGAGGTGCTCCATCCCTCTTCCAGACCCCCTCACGATGGATATTAATTTAAAAAAAAAAAAAAAATTAAATTAAATCCTGACATTGAAAAAGAGTAATCTAATTTAATAACTCTCAGGTAGAAACCAATGTTAGCACACACAAGTAATTCCTGCACCCGCTGCATTTTTGATCAACTTACAGCACCAAAATTAAACTTTCAAAGAATCATTCTTTGTTCTCAACTTGTCAATGTTGCACATCTTTTACTAAGGAGTGGTAGTTTGAGATGTTAAAATTTGTCTCAAATTGGACCACAAAGTAAGTAGATGGTTAAAAACCAGAGGACTGGTGGTGCCTGTCATTAATCAGATTGCAGAACAGGAACAATGTTTCCATTAGCACTGTGTATAGCAGGAACCCTCATGCAGCATCTTCTGCAAACCGGACTGTCTCTAAGCTATCACTTCGTGGCTGCTGCCCCCTAGGTTAATGCAGCAGGAGACGAAGACTTTCCAGAGCACAGTTTGCATTTGGGTGGGAAACTCAGAGTGCTTTCCAAAAGAAGTTTTGCACCTAATTGCCACAGTGCTGATGAAATCCCCCTCTTAATTTTTCGTGGACCATCCAGAAAGGGAGGGAGGAACCCTGGCTACTTGTATCTCGGTTTTACCTAAAAAATGTACTGTTGCCTATTGTGACAGTTTAAAGAGTGAGAATAGAGACACATCTCAAACAGTTAAGGCACACTGTGGATGAGAGATTATTATTGCAGTTAGAGGGGCAGCAGGACAAAAGTGACTGACGCTAATTGTTTGCAGTGCTGAAACATAGTGGTTGTGCAGTGGGAAGATCTGATTTGGCAACCATAGATTAGCACTCACTTCAGGGATGGACTTTCAAGTCCATCTTTGGACCGGACAGTGTTGCTCCGTAGTCATAACTACTTGCTTTATGTGCTAAGGATGTTGTCTACCATCTGCTTTTTGCCCAAGACATGTAAATATATTCCCATTTTTACTCCTGTATTGATTTTTCTTGGCTGACTTAACATGCTAATTCCTAGTACTGGTCAGGAAAAGCCAAAGAGATTAGAAGTTCGCTTCTGTTCAGCCAGAAGGGTAGATATATTTCCTTCTGCTTCTGTGGAGACAGTTATGCTTGGCAAAGAATAGCGAGCAATTTGTCGACGTATCCCAAATGTGATAGATAAGTGAGAAATCCCTTCTTAACATTTCTATAAAGTTAAGATGGGCCAAGTAGAATGATTTATGTAATTTCCTCACCTAAGAACAGGATTCTTCCCTACCCCCAGCATCACAATCTGATTTCATTCAGCCAGCTCCCGAAAGCTGGCAGTTGGTGAGATGCTACCTATATAGTAATCACATATACCCCAATTTACCCCTTTCTACAAGGATAAAAGATTTAATTGCTGACAGCCAGATAAATACCAGTTTCATTTGATTTTTAAGTACACTTAGGAAAGTAAAAGTTTTAGAATAAACATTGTGATGTCAACCACAGTTTTCCATTCCTAGCATTTTTGCCTCTGAGCTCTATGTAAAAGGAGAACAGGAGAAAAGGAAACATCTCAAAATGCCATTGTAAATTTAGGTTATAGAAAATTCACCAGCAGGAAAAGGAAAAAAAAAAAAAATGTACTTCATAAAGAATGACTTCATGTTGCTAAAAACCATCATTAAACTTGTAGCCCTGATTTGACTCTAGAATGTTGGCTCTTAATGTTTTGTCCTTACAACACATGGATGTGTTTTTTTGTTTTGCTTTGGGTTTTTTGTTTTGTTTTGTTTTGTTTTTTGGTTTTCATAGTGCATGTTCATTTCTACTCACAAACATGTTCTTGGTGTATTTCTTATGCAAACAATCTTCAGGCAGCAAAGATGTCTGTTACATCTAAACTTGAATAATAAAGTTTTACCACCAGTTATAAATCAGATTCATGTCATTGTTTCTGGGGAGAATGTAATGTCATAGTGTCACTTCACCATAGTGGGGTTGGGGAGGAAAACAGTGCGGAGTTGAGCTGCTCTGAGAGCACGATGGGGCCTGACAGCATCTATGAGTAATGGCTGGTGATTACAGCTGAAGGGCAAAGGCAGAATTGCCCAAAAGGTAAATGCATAAAAAGAGAGAGGAGCTCCTTCAAAAATAGATTAGCCCTATTGCAATCCTACATTAAAGACTGTAGATATGATCCAAAACTCATTCAAGTTAATGACAGGATTTAGAGCTAAAGTCTGTTTCAGTGGGGTTTGAACTTTTTTCAGTACTCCAGCAGCCTGGCATTACATTATTCTGCTGCCCCAAGGAGGAGAAAATATTGGAATAATTTTGAGAAATTATGTAAGAAAGACTGATCCTGAAATGTGATTGGTACCCCAAGGTCACCAATTCTACCTTTCACACAAAGTCCATGGTGGCCTTTAAATAATCCCCGATACTTAGGGCCGTGGTTTCACATCATGCCCACAATTCTTCCAGGAAATCCTGCTGTCTCCCATCACACGGATTACTGACCCAATGCTGACTAGAGAACAGAGCGTACCACCTACAACGTTGCCACCACTACTTCCTCCAGCAACCTTGAAAGTTTCCTCAGAGATCCCGAATCGAAGCACTGACCAAATCAGCTCAGCTTGGCATTTCTGTTCGGATGAGCTCACAGCCCAGGGTGGTATGGCACCCGGCCACCATTTCCATTAGGCTGTAATTTCCTTTCTCCATAGGTTTTGTCTCATCTCCACGGTTGAGAGACTGTTCACTCTCATACAAAATACTGGTTTAAAGTCATACAAAATGGTAAAATCTGTTTATACTGCTAGAGTACAAATGATCTAGAGCTTAATTTTAAAAGCACCATGCCAGAAATAACTTCCCCCTGTAATTCATGCTTCCAGTGATTTCAGATGCAGACCCTATGAATTTTCAATCTCTTTTTAATTTCCTGAGATTAATAAAAATAACAACTGTAGTAAAGAAAAAAAAAAAGGGGGAAAAAAGTAGTTTTCAAAAGCAGGCAGAACCAGTTTTGGAGACATCAACTTTATGCTTTGTATTTATCCATTTTGATAAAGATGCTACATGCAAAAGCTAGTTGATATGGATTGTGCAAGACTATATATATACACACACTCTTTATATGTAAGAATACATATATAAACAAAATATACAGAGATATATGCATGCACACATATCCATATATACACATATGCATATGCCTATACACATACATACACAGAGACAAATTTTATATGTATCTATATGTACAAACTTAAATAAATATCTTCACCTGTCTTAAGAACATCTTTGAGGATAATAATATTTAATCCAAATTTGCATTCTTGTTATAAAACTGTCCCTGACCAATGCAGTCTGTCTTGAACCAGAATTAAAATAGTGTTTGCACTTCTGTCTCCATATACTTATGTGAGTTCATAGTTGTAGGAGCTGATGACCTCAAATTTTCCTTTGTGGTTCTCCCATTTGTATAGCCTACTTAGAGTATTCATATCTTCCTCTTATAACAGCAGCTCCACGTGTAAGCAGCTCATATAAGTGCACACTGACACTGTTTTCAGGTCTTAATATGTGATTATAAGGTTTATATTTGTGCCAAGAAAACGGGAACTTCTTGTTCTAGTGGCAGTGTCCTTGCTTATTTCCTATTTAGATTTTACTGCTGCCATATCTTGACATAGGTCAGAACTCTGTTATCCCAGGTACAGCCAGGCCCCGAATACAATCAATCCATCTGCTGTTAGCAGGTCCTGACCCTCATCAAAGAAGATTTATAAATGCATAAAGTAAAGCTAAAAAAAAAAAAAGGTGTAGGAATAGATATTGCTGCAGAAGAAAATGGGCAGAATGAATAAGCAGTCTGCTTCATTCTGTATGAAGGGGAAGTGGGATGCTTTCAATATTATACTCTTAATAGAAGAAACAGGATAGCTATCTTACATCCTTATATCTTTATGAATCATGGAAAAGTAACTTTCACTTTGATGCTGCTTTATAAAATTTTGTTGACAGTGGGTGGGGATATAAGATCAATGAAACAGCAGAATGTCAGTAAAAGTGTTCAGTTTATGTGTCCATACTGGAAGTTTAACCATGATGGGCAATTATGCTAGACAGTTGGGACAGCTGAAACCTGATGGAGGTAGAGTTTGTACTGACACCAGCTTCCCTTGATTTCCCTGAAGAGTCTGACTAATCCCTGTGTGCAATACAACAAGAGTATCAGCAGGTCCTTTCTGTAAATGAAAGTGTCTCCTGCACATCCAAAAGAATAGAAGTGTCTTTCACATGTTGTGGTTAGAATGTCAGTGGAAATGTCTGATACACTTACAACTGCTGCTGTGGAATTGACAGCTTAATGGTGAGATTGATACGGTGACAGTTCTGTCACCTACCTCCAAACAGCTCCGTCAGCACTGATACAATGTTAAGTTGAGTTGGTCAGAGAAGAAATATGAACATTTAAAGAATAGAAAAGAAATACATTTAAAAAAAAAACCAAAAACACCTCAAAAACTTCTGTTATAACACTGTGTAAAGACGGTGTCTTAAATCTGCCACAGAGAGACCAAGGTTAACACTTTGTTTTGCAAAGACAATACAATTTCTCTGGCCTTATTTTTGAGCATAATAATTGCTTTTATGATTTGTAGTACAAAAAGCAAAGTCCCAACATAAACCTAGCTCTCTTCCCACTCTGGCATTCTTTTAAGAGAACAAGACAAAAAAAGGAATGTAAAAATGGATTAGCAAAGCTTTCTAAATTATCCTTTCAAGGAAGGGAACTACATATTTTCTTATGACTTATTTTTCTTAAGAAAAAAATCTTGCAAAGCAAAATGAGAATATTTTCTTTACCCTTTAATCAAAGTAGAGTATTTTCCTCGCTGATAGAATCTGATAAAACAGGAAATAGATTTCAGAGTATGAAAGCATGAGATGTGGAAGCCTTTCAGAAGTGTAAGGTGATTTCTCAAAGTTAATGTTCCCTAAGGGTGGCATTCACACTGCGTACTTTGGACATCCAACTGTAAATACACATTATGATCCTCATCTTCCTACAGAGTCAGTTGAGCATTCAGAGCAGGAGTTTATTAGATGTTCATAGCCACCCACTGGAGGGGTCCAGACTGGATGATCTCCAGAGATCCCTTTTAGCCTAGATAATTTTGTGATTATAAACAATCACAAATTTAGTCAATTTATGTTTCTCCCTTATGAGCACGATATATACGGCAGGGAGGAATTGGAGACAAAGGCCAACAGAAATTGAAGCACATCTGTAGAGGGAAATGGTGGAGCATATCAAGAGCTCTCTAAAACATAGGCCTTTGAGGCCAGAGCTCGATGCAAGTACAAAATACCCTGTTAAACACGTGGCTCTTAACTGGAGTACGAAGGCTCTTCCATCTATTTACATTTCCATAATAACTCACTGCAATAAATCCCTGGTAATTATACATTAACCTCCACAATTAAACATAACATGCTAGACTGCTGATGCATAGACATCACTATCATACTCAACAACATGATTCTTTAGCTAACTTCTATATTATCTATAAATCAAGCTGGGAATATTCACAGGTGTTGGATAATGACTGTTTGCAAGGTTTAATGGCTAGAGTGGTCCCTGGCATGCTTCGGCTGGGGCCAGCTACACACTTCCAACCACAGCGGGGGAGTTAGAACAGAGGAGATCATTCCCAGTTCTCAGGGGAAAGGGTGTGTATGGGTCTGTGTTACTTGTACCAAATTCCCTGTGGGATAGTTTTCCAGAAGGAAGCACCAAGAGCCGTGGGATACATCATGAGCCACCTGCCACACTGCTTCAGTGTGTGGGTGCATTTCGGGGGGGACAGAAGGTCTGCAAGAAAAGCTATGTGCCAGTGTCCTCAGTCCAGAGAATGGTCTTCACCATTTTTGATTTACTAACATTGTCATTGCTGCTGTGTACTCATTCCCCTTTTCCAATGAGGGTGGCTAGGGCAGCTTTACCTAATTTTCAATATCTGCAGTCTGCTATATTGGACTAGGTAAACTTTAAAGACAGAAGCACTTTTACATTCATCTTATATACAGGCATTGACTTTAGGAAGGGGGAAATGTTTCCTCGTACTGAGTGGGGGGGTGATCTTATTATTATTTAGCTCAGCTGCAGACAAAGATATACAATATGTACATAATAGATGTCTGAACTTGATCAAGTAGATGATACTAGCTATTTTCTGTTGTCTTATGTTATAAACTTTGTGGGCAGATCTTCAGCTTCTAGTCATACCAATAGACAATAATGAAAATTCCCATGCATCCATTTTCATAGAACAGAACATGGCCATTCATTCCAAGCTGTTATAATTACCAAGACTTTTGAAACAACACAGTTTTTCTTGCCCACAAAAGGGCATTTTTTCTTTTTAATATCAAATGCTTCAGTGCTGTTGTGAAAACGTCTCGAAAAGGTTGTGTTTCAACACATTTTTACTGAGCTTTACTTAGAACTTAGTTTTATTTCAACTCCCATTCTCAGAAGATTTTGGTTTTACAGTAGAAAATCATAATCTGTGTTTATATTTCACATTTAAATGACTATTCTTGCTAGCTTCTTCATGGACACTACTCTACAAAGAAATCCCAAACTACCTTTACTATTTAGTAAAAAAAAAAATAAATCTAGGTGCAGCTTTTTAACAAATCATATCATTCTTGTCACTGAAGATGCACTTAATCATTCTCTGACATTACCTACACATCTAAAGCCATAGATTGCTGATATTTTTTTCATCATGACATTAAACAATGTCCTCTTCTCTGTGTGCTAAACTGCTTTTCACGGGAAATATACAATTAACAGTTCTACATAACTTGTTTCAGATTAGGCTAAACAAAACATACTAGAGAAGATTAACTTACCTGCACAGACCTCCAAGTTTACACTTAAGACAGCTTTCTCCATTTCCTGAAGAGAGACCGTGCTGCTGGTGAGGAGACGTGGAATGACATAGAACGGCCTGAATTACTGGCACATATAAAAGGACAGGCTTTACCCTGCATACTGTCAAAGATGATCAAGAGATTTGGCAGAAGAGCAGCACCAGAAAGCCTAAATATACCTAAAAGGTAGGAATTTTGGATTGGAACATGAGGACTGGAAAAATATTAATGGAGCAAGAGTGAAATGTGTGATTGTATTTTAAAAAACCTCAACAAAATATAACAGTGGTCAAATACGTAAAGGTTAGTTGTAATGAGCACATAAGACTATTTAATGGCTGAGGATACCAAAGTTCCAGGGACTTAGGAAAGTGTTGTATCTGACCATTATTACATAAGACATTGCCTGATTACTGGGAACTGGGCTTGGAAATGACAGGGCCTTTTCTCATTCTTTATTAAGTGCCTGAGGCCCCAGTTTCAGGAACATTTCAAGCTGCAGATGCTGTGAAAAGAAGCAGTCCCACTCCTATCTGCCCCATGTTGCCCTCTTCCATCTACTGGCACAAGTATTTGTGTTTCCATGAGATGTACCAGATGAGGGAGCTAATTGTCTCCCACTAAAAATGTGACTTCTAGCCCCCATTAATTCCCTGATCCAGTTCCCAGTACAGTGACAAAAACACCTGTGTCGGCGGTAAGTAAGTGGTGGTAAAACGACCAGTCAGTGATGTGGAAAAAGGCAGTATGGGGTTTTTCTTGGCAGCTAATGTCAGTCTAAAGTGTTTAGAAACCTACAGTCTAGGGGACTGTATTGGTCCTGGCTTAGAGCAGACTCTCAGCTGTGCATCAACACTTAGTTCTGTTGCTCAAGGTCTATATGCAGGGTGGGGATGAGGGGCAAAACCTCAGCTGCAACACCCTGAAGTCCCTCCTTTCCCTGTGCTGGCAGCTGCCAGACAGATGGCCCCTTGTCCTTTGGTGGCCATGGCTTAACTCTTCTTCAGAGGCACAACTGCATTCAGTCAGCTTTTCCTTACGCAGAAGGAGTGGTTGAGTCATGCCATTTTCTTATGCTCAGCTATTGCTTGTGCAAGTGCCTACTGTGCCCATGCCAGTAAAAAGCCCCAAATGATTTTATGTCTGTCAAATATGAGCAATAGAAAGTTTACCTACTTCTTGCTCTTCATCCTAAATCACATTTATGTATTTCTTGCTGCACTGCCCTTGCAATCCATAAAGTTGAGCACTGCAGACTCCTCACCAAAATAAGCCACTACAGGTGAGATGACAAGAAGGTAAATGGAACCAGATGAGGAAAGCTTCAAGGCTTCCTCTCTTCTTTACTGTGGTTATCAGGTAGACATTTTTTACTTCGTAGTTTTTTTCTTTTGTTCCTTCTTTCTCCCTCCCAGTCTCTCCTTTGATTCCACTCTTCCCTTTATGTCTCATCACTGATGCATTATTTGCCTGTACATAGTCTCTGACTCTCATATATCCTCCCTGGCTTTGCTTATGGAGCCACCGAAACATTTGATTTCGATCAAAGTTGCAGGGTCTCTTCTCCTTGCTACTTCTACAATTATTAACAGTAACTTACTAAGACACAGTTTCATGATTGCTCCTTAGACACCTGAGACTGGAACTCCTCCACTGTTGATGCACCAGGTAACACCAGGAGATTGCACAGACGGGAGAACTGCAGAGGGAGGACAGGTGCTTTTCTGTTGTGCAAGAATCAAAACTCAGCATCATTCTGCATTTTTGCCTTTTAAATAAGAACACAAACAGTCTGATAATAGCAAAGTGCCCAGCTTTATCCACTTTCCCAAAGTGATTTGCCTCTGAGGATTCCAACTCCAAACTCCCTAAGCTATTTATTGCCACTGTGTAGGGCATTAATCCAGCAACAACAAAGTAGTTACTGCCTCCAGCTGCGTATTTGCCTCAGTTCCCCTGCAGAGATAACCTTTGCAATGGTTGGAATAGCAGGGTTGGTCATGTTGGTCATATTTTGATGTATTATCTGCCCCGGTTTATGACTGTATTGGGTTTGCATGGCAAGGTTTTGGTAGTGGGGAGAGGCTACAGGGGTAGCTTCCATGAGAAGCTGCTAGAAGTTTGACCTGTGTCTGATACAGCCAATGCCAGCCAGCTCCAACACAGATCCTTTGCTGGGCAAGGCTGAATCCATCAGTGATGGTGGTTTCACCTCTGGGATAATATATTTAAGACGGGGGGAAAAAACACAACAGCAACTGCAGCCAGAGAGGGGAGTAAGAATATGTGAGAGCAACAACTCTGCAGACACCAAGGTCAGTGAGAAGGAGAGGGAGGAGGTGCTCCAGGTGCAGGAGCAGAAATTTCCCTGCATCCCATGGTAAAAACCATGGTAAGTCATGGGTAGGGACACCACCCACTAGACTGGGTTGCTCAAAACTGCATGCAACCTGGCCTCGAACACGTCCAGGGATGGAGCATCCACAACTTCTCTGGACAATCTGTCCAGTGTCTCATCACCCTCACAGTAAAGAATTTCTTCCAAATGTCGAAGCTAAATCTGTCCCCTCTTAAAACTGTTTAAAACTGTTACCCCTTATCCTATCACTGTACCCCCTGATAAAGAATCTATCCCCACCTCTCCTGTAGGCCTCCTTTAGGAACTGTAAGGCCGCTGTAAGGAACCTTCTCTTCTCTAGGCTGAACAACCCCAACTGTTTCAGACTGTCCTCATAGGAAAGGTCCTCCAGCCCTCTGATCATTTTTGTGGCCCTCATCACTCCAACAGGCCCATGTGCTTCTTATGTTGGGGGCTCAAGAGCTGGACACAGTACTCCAGGTGGGATCTCACAAGAGCAGAGTAGAGGGGCAGAATCACTTCCCTTGGCCTGCTGGCCATGCTTCTTTTGATGCAGCCCAGGATGCCACTGGCTTTCTGGGTCTGCCTGCAGCACTGGAGGATCCCCATGCTGGAGCAGGTGCCTGAAGGAGGCTGTGACATCATGGGAAGCCTGCTCTGGAGCAGGCACCCAACAGGACCTATGGACCTGTGGAGAGAGAAGCCCACTCTGGAGCAGGTTTACTGGCAGGACTTGTGACCCTGTGGGGGGACCCATGCTGGAATAGTCCGTCCCTGAAGAACTGCATCCCAGGGAAGGGACCCACCCTGGAGCAGTTCGTGAGGAACTGCAGCCTGTGGGAAGGACTCCTGTTGGAGAAGTTTGTGGTGGACTGTCTCCCATAGGAGGGACCCCACACTTGGAGCAGGGAAAAAATGTGAGGAGTCCTCCCCCTGAGGAGGAAGGAGCAGCAGAGGCAACATGTGACGCAACACCCATTCCCCAGTCCCTTGCACCACTTGTGGGGAGGAGGTAGAGAGATGGGATTGAAGTTAAGCCCAGGAAGAATGGAAAGGGGAAGTGTTTTAACATTTTAGTTTATTTCTCATTACCCTTCTCTGATTTGATTGATAATAAATTAAATTAGATTACCCCAAGTCTAGTCTGGTTTGCCCATGATGGTAATTGGTGAGTGATCTCTCCCTGTCTTTATCTTAACCCACGAGCTTTTCATTACGTTTTCTCTCCCCTGCCCAGCTGGGGAGGGCAGAGATAGATTGGCTTTGGTGAGCACCTGGTGTCCAGCCAGGGTCAACCCACCACAATGACTTTGTGCAACTCTGTAGAGCTCTACAGGACTGTGAGATGGGAAGGCTTGGGCACGGGATGCTGCTATTGGCTTTCCCTACTGAGATGGACTTCTAAGAGCGGAGTAGAGAGAGAGGACTGAGGATGGGTGGGTGAGTGTGGGACCTGTGGGGGGCACAATAGTGCAACACTCACCTGGACAGGTCTGAGAATGCTGAACCTCCTTCATCCTCCTTGCTGGGCGCTTTCTGCGCAATACTCACCCGTATCACGTCCTTCCACAACTCCACACACACCAGTCTCTGGTTTGTGAACTATTTTTATTGAGTAGACAGGACAGAGAGAAACTGGGGAACAGAGAGGAAGTAGGAAAAACTAAGAACTACAGAGGCTGAATACCAAAAATCCCCACCACTCTTAGTAAATTTTAAAATTATAAGACTCCCTGAGGTCCCACTGAAAGCGGAGAAGCAGAAAGGAGGGAAGGAGCTACAGCCAAATATTACAGATCTGTAGCATTACTCTGTATATACTTTAAGCACATAGTCTTTAAAAATGAATATATTTTGAGACTCTACTTTAAAATAAATGACAGAACCTGCTTTTTGAACAGCTGAACAGCTAGCTTTTCCTGAAAATAGGACCTCTTCTTAAGGTGTCTGAAGCTGTGTGATTGAAAGATGGAAAATCTTGGCCTGGAATATTTTAAATAACCTCTATAAGTAATATCATGAGGATTTGGAGACTAGATAAAGAAGAAAAAGCAGAGATACAATGCACAACATGCTTCTTATGTTTTTCTTATGTGAGTTCATACCAATGAAGCTCAAGAAGTGTGCAAGAAGAATGTATCCGTCAGCCTTCTTGTAGTGAGAGAAAACACAAGGCCAACATACTGATTTCTGCTTCTCGATTTGGATTACAATAATTTTGTGCTTTATTTATAAAGTGAAAATTTCAGAATGGATTACAGAGCTTATTCACTGGGAGATCTTCAGAACCCCTTGAAATGTAACTTTCCATGAAACATTCTGGGTGAAATATCCAACATTGGTTTTAGCAGAATTGAAAACAAACTTAGTCAATTAGAAAAGTACATGAAATTTAGGATTGAAAAATATCAATATTTAGCCAGCATCTGGAAAACCTATAATTTTTTCTCCTATGCTCACAAAATGTGAAGGAAATTGACATGGTTTCATATTTATAGCACTATTGCTTCACCAGTATTGAGTTAAATGAGCCAGTTAAATGAATCTACCTGCAGAACTTTAGGATGTGGGGACTATTGCCTAGATGCATAGAAGAGAATATAGAAATCTGCAGTGTAATGGCAGACACTGGACCCAGATATATACTGGGCTAAAGAATATCCCTCTTTCCCATTGTCCTACTGGGATAACAGAAGTGGAATATTTAACACCTTGATTTCTTTAATGTCTCCCAAACTTTCCTGCTTCCACTGACTGGATACCTGCTAGAGTCGCAGTCTACCCTTATTTTAATAACCTGAAGAACTGATGTCATTTAGTGAATCAAGACAATTTCCTGTACATTAGGGGTTTCCTTAGAGATTTCTTGTTTTAAGTATTGATTATTCCCAACCCTCTTTAATTCATAAAGCCTGGACAGAGCACAGCACAAGGGAAGCGGGTCTGCCAATAATGGCCAAAGAGAAGAAGTTTGCTAGACCATAAGCCTTTGCCAAAAAGCAGACAAAAATTAACACTCCTCCCTTTCTTTCTTTTTTTATTTTTTTTTTTTAAACCTTGCAGTTCCCTCTGGAATTTGCAATTTTCCAACTGGTTTCTCCTTTATACGCATCCCTTCCTTCTTGTTAGTTTAGAGACAGAACTAGTAATTTTCCAGCCCTACTTATGTACTCCTACCTTCAAAAAGGAAGAATCTGAACATTCATTGTGAGAATACTACTTAAACTTATTATTATATTAATATATAGGTATAAAAGCATCCTATTTTCTTGTAAGGTCATAACTGCCAATACTGGAATGTAAGTGAACTGTAACGTGAAGGTATAGAAACACATGAAATTACTTAGATCAGCAGAAACAGTTTGTTTTTTATATGATGTTCCATTACTCTAGATTTAAATCAGGCAAGCTTTTGGAGCTAAACACTGAATTCAGAGGTAAAGGCTGTATGAGTGCCTATGTGTATATGCATTTGTTCATGTACATGAATTCATTCAGATATATTCACTTTAACATCTGCTAGGGGAACATTATTTCTCTCTAAATATGGATCTGTGTTCTCAATTTCTTTATCCTGTGTCTTGTTTCCATACTCTTCCACTGAAAAAGAAATTTTCCTTTTTATTATTTCTCCTCCCTCCCTGCAGGATATTAAAAATATTCTCCAAGTTTGGTGTCTCTAATATTTGAAGATTACCTAAGACAGAATAGAGTGGTCTTCCAACCTAAATAACCTTGCTTTAGTGATTTTTTTTTTCCCATCATAGCTTTGCTAGCTAACAGAACTAGATATTAATAAAAGCACTAAAAATTACCTATGCAAGCATTAATAATGTATCACTTGTCACTAAGTTTTACAGTTCCCCAAAACTTTTAAGCACATTTTAGTTTAACCTGAAATTATGTAAAACAGTAACATGATTAAACTTACATGCAACTGCCTGGCTTTTTTGGTCAGTGTTTTAAATTATTCAACTTGGCCTTCTTTACTGCCTGCATTTCAGTACTGCCATCTTAGGCAGATCAGCCAAAGTAGGGAGCTCTGGTTTCATCTTCCAGTTCCATCAGCTAACTTTGATTTAACCATGTCATACAGAGTATTTTCCAGATGGCAAATACGATCACCTGAGTCAGATGATTATTCAAGAAAAAAATACATGTGATATACGCCCTAATTCATCTTGTATGTCTGTCTTATAGACAAAAGAGTGAAGCAGGAGGTTCTGCAAATTTGAGTAAATGCAGATCTTCATTTGCTGGATTGTGAAATAGTCTCACCTTTTTTGTTGCGTCTTCTTTTTGCCAAGAGAATACTGTGAAGAAAAATGTTTCTGTAAACACAGGCTTTGCCAAGTTTCTCACTGTACACATTCTCAATTCCTTGTATGCAGGTTTAGACAATGATTTTAATCTAATATTTCCAGGGAAAAAGAGATATGTCCTAACAATATAAAATTATATATTACTTAATAAGACTGAAAATGGAATAATGCTAGAATAGGAATGCATCTAGTTGATTAAAAAGATTGCTTTTGTAGTTAGTAAAAGTTGTGTTTCCCAAAGATTCACAAGTCAATGAGTCAAAACTTTCCTAAAAGGTACAAAGCTAGTTTGAGAAACACCATTTCTATTTAGTTTCATCAGAAAGCATTTCGTTTT
>VXAK01003753.1:12284-36590 GCA_013399435.1 Arenaria interpres | reverse complement strand
TTCATCAGAAAGCATTTGGTTTTGGTTTTAACCAATGTGAATGCAAACCTGTGATTAAGAAACAGAGGTTCTTAATCTTGTCCATAATATCCCAATCTACTGTAGGTAGATTTGTGTTATCCAGATACTTTATTGGTGATAATGATAACCTCTTACTTAAATTTCATGTAATTATCTAAAATTTATAATTTACTATGGCACTGTCCATGCAGTGAATTGAATAGAATTTCATCAGATTTTCAGTAGAATTAGCTATTAATATGACACATGAACATATTTTTATAGGCTCAGAACTTAAAGCCCATCAAATGAAACAAACAGAGACATCAATGGACTATCGCCACTTGGACAATATTTATTTAGATTTTTTTTGTGGGGGGAGGGAGCGGGGGGGGGTATTATCTTGCTAAAAAGAAGCTTCAATGGGAAAAACTTCACCTATACCAAAGTCTGAGTCAAATGGGCTTCATAACATGGATCTGATTTTGTAGGACTTACCTCATTTTCACCTGGGTAGGAAAGGATCTTCAGGTCCCAAATACTTAACCCAGTTTAAAAACAATATTCTGCCATACTATTACAAATGTAGATTGTAGGTAGAGTGTCATTTTAATCTCTTGAAGATCTTCTCATATAGTCTCAACTGATTAAAAAAACAAAATCTTAACTTTTTGAACTTAAAAATGCAAGCAATTTTTTTCGCTGTCTGTTACCCGGTCCTTTCAGTGATTTGATTTATCACACATAACAGGTAAAAGATGTGTCTAAATGGATATGAAATTGATTAAGGTGATTTGGGATGAAAGATGCAATGAAAATGTCAAATATTGCTACTATTCACTTCATTAGTGCATGAAACTAGCAAAGACTGTCTGCAGTCACCTTTTCATTCAAGACATTTGATTGTTTTCTTAGTTATTCTGAAAAAAAGACAAATGGCATCACCCTGGCTAAGCTGGAAGTTGTCTAACCCTTTGGTTTGAGTTGCAAGTCTCGATCTTATGTTTTTCTGGGGACAGTAAGTCTGTTGTGAGTATATGTGATGCATTAAAAAAAAAAAAAAAAGAAAAAAGAAGTAGCTGGTTCAATTCACATAGTTCAATATATTTCCTAGGACATTAAGTATAAATGGTTAATAGTTTATTGACTACATCACTCTAATTATGGGTAATTTTTGCTCTCTTTTCAAAATAGCTGTCTTTGCTTGCTTTCTCAAAAATCTATTTTGTATATTTATCAGCAATTTCAACATTTCTTATAATTTCTGTGGCAATTAATTCCAGCTAGCACCTCAGCATGCTTCATTACAAAATTAGATATCATATTATTGCAGTTATTCTTTGCCTAATAATTGTTTAGTACCTACAGCATGTTGAGTTCTGACAAATAAAAAAAAAATATTTAAAGACAGTAAATTTTCTGAAGTGCTTCAACTGTAAAAGCCAGGCGTGCAGAAAAGAGACACACTGAGAACTCCAGAAGTAAGGATGGCTTCTGGACAAGACGATTACTTGAGGAGGTACGTGTGAGTGGCAGAAAAGGGGTCTGGCATTCAGCTTTTTAAATTGCAATCAATCCTTTTGTGAATATTGTCAAAGAAAGGGGGGAAAATCTTGGCCCTGTTGAAGTCAAAGGCAAAACTTCAATTGATTTCAGTACAGCTCTTTCTGCTGTAGAATTTAAGGGACTCAGAGAGAGAAAGAATAATATTGGAGTGACTGGAATGTAGTAGACTTCCCAGAAAATGGATCAGGGATAAATTCATTATCTTCTGGAATATAAGATGCTGTTGACTAAGTCTGTATACAGCATACTAGTCTAGGCAGGCCCTTTGATCTGCACATGTATATAAAATATTTTCTGCCTCCACAGCAACTTCTAATCATATTTTCGAAGTCTTGTAATCTAGCCAAAACAATAACAGTAAATCATTGATATTCAGATATTAGGCTTGTATCACAATAGACAGGCAATTCTCCTGAAAGATCTAACTCATTATACAGGCTGACAAGGATTTGATCAGTGCTTTTATTATGCCTAATGTAGTTTCTGCATTCGAAAGAAATGGTTGCAGGAATCTTTGAAAGATTTGAAACCACTGAATAAAAGCTTAAAGACATTTTTTTCCCTACCCTGCTTTCACTACTTTCTTAATCAATTATTTCCATTTGTCACTGCTAATAGCATTATCTGTGACACCTTCTCCTGTAATTTTTTTTTCCCTGCTTAAAAGCTTTCTCTTCATTTCTGTTATTTAGCCTTTGTTTTCCTTGTTCTGCTGACAATCGACTTTCTTTCAGAGTCTCTTCCCCAGCTTTTTCTGGCTGTATAACTGTTTGAAAGCACAAAGTGTCACCTCTGAAGTTTTGCAGTTCTGAGGTGGATCAGGGAGGGATCTGTCACATTTTAGCACAACTGTCACTTTACTGACAGTTACAGTCCAGTCTTCGGCATAAGAGCAGATGCAACAAATATAAACATTTTTTCAAAGTTACTCAGAAAGGGTCTGTCTTTCAGACAAGTCTGCTGACTTCTCCATGTGCCCTGTCATGGCTTTCAAATATTTGTTGCCCCTTAAACTAGTTTTTTTTTTGTTGTTGTTTCTATCCTATTAAATGAAAAATAGGTTGAAAGGATCTTGTACTTATATTCCCTGAATGTTAGTTTTTGCACCTTTGAATTTACATTTACTATTTGGCCTCATCTTTTAGAAATATACTACACATTCCTACCTCTACTACAATGACACCTTAAAAAATGGAAAACATACTGTTTTCTAAACCAAGGCATTCCAAATAGCCTCATACTTTTACCCTAGTGAAGCTTGTCTCCCAAAAAAAGATGTTTCTTTTAACTCACTCGTCAATTTATAGGTGATGCAGCCCAGTATCAGTATTTATAACCAAATTAAATAATATCTTACTGCAGAAGATGATTTAGTTTGAAACCAATTTTGTTAATATGGAGAAGAACGAAAGTTATCAGACTGAGCAAATCTCCTTAGGGTCAGGAAGATTTATCAATGACATTATCAGAATTCCAAGACTTCTCTTTCTCTTCTTCCATCCCCGTCTACTTATCCTCTATCTGCAGACCATAAGGTTCAGGTCGGAGACAGCTGTTTCCCTGAGGGCTTCAGTGCTGTTAATGTGCACTGGGTCTATTGCCCTCTACTGGGTTGAATGTCACACCTGTTTTACTTCCCGTTTATGCATTAAGTCCCCGGAGAGGTTTCTGTAAAGCTTGATCTGCAAATTGCTGCCCTGAGAGTGGGTCACCTCCTTGTTAAGAGTAGAGGAGACCTTCTGTAACTGCCAGTGCTTGGCTTTTGTGACAGGATTAATTAATTTATCTAATCTGAAGTTGCAGATTGTCTTGGAGATGCTGGGAACTAAAGGCTTCAATGTGTGAATGTGGTTGTGTTGAGACTGTGAAGTTCAGCGGGAGAATTTCTACAGATACATTCCTTAGAGATGGTGTCTATGTGGTCTTATATGCAAATAGCAGAAAATCTCTCAGTTCTTTCTCAGGTTAATGTCCATCCAGATGATACTGATGTAGATTAGAAGTCTTTGAAGTGGTTTTAAAGCAAACATGTAATCGATCTCCAGCTGCAATATGTACCTGAGATGTTTCTACTTAGGTTGCAGTCACAATCCTATTATATGGGGAGCTCAGGACTCTTTGCAAAGTCCATGCTAGATACCATGTATGGGAATTTCTCAATTCAGCAGAAAGGATTGTGTAAGGCTTGTGTTTCTTCCCTACTGATATCATGGGTGATATTTAGAAGATTTAGTATTGCACCAGTTGCAAAACTGTTCTGTATCTCGTTGCCTTTCTTCAAGATAACTCCAGGATAAACTGAAAAGAAGGGAGTGTCTAGTAGATCCAACTGACTGCATTATGGGCTTAATGAAATATAAGGAGAGGGAGATTGGAAATCTTCATTCATATACTCAATGTCCTCAAAATCTAGATGAGTTTTGGGCTCAAACTACACTTTTCTGATAGACCTGGTCAAACTTGACAGGAGGATTCAAAAGAGTGGCCAGGAGAGCAACCTTTCAGTTTTCTCTCTGGGGCCTCTAGTTCATGGAACTTCCTGTGCAGCAAAAATATTGTACAGTAAAATTATACTGATCTTCCATAGAAAAATCATGGTTATTCTCAATGCTTTTGTGGTATGTTGACCTTGCCTTGTTGGCAGGTACCCACCCAGCCATTCTATCACTCCCCTATCTCAACAGTACGAGGGGAGAAAATAAGATCTAAAAGCTCATGAACTGAGATAAAGACAGGGACATCACTTACCATTTACCATCATGGGCAAAACACACTCGACTTGGGAAATGTAATTTAATTTATTGTCAATTAAAACAGATTAGGAAGGGGGAAAGAAGACAAATTAAGACAACACCTTCCCCTCACCCCACTTCTTCCCAGGGTCAACTTTACTTATTCATCTCCTTCATTCATGACTATTCCATCATCTCCTCCTAATCCTGAGCGATGCTGGGGATAGGGAATGAGGAGATGTTGGTCAGTACGTAACAGTCCTTCTTTGCTGCTCCCTCCTCCTCACTTTTTTTCCCTTCTCCAATATGGGGTCTCCATGGGCTGCTGTTCCTTCAGGGAATATCCCCCTGCTACAGTGTGGGGTCCTCTGCATGCTGCAGGTAGATGTCTGCTCCACTGTTATCCTCCATGGACTGAAGGAGGATAGCCTGCCTCACCGTGCTCTTTATCATGGGCTGCAGGGGAATCTCTGCTCCGACTCCTGGAGCACTTCCTCCCTGTTCTTCTCCACTGACCTTGGTGTCTGCAAAGTTGTTTCTGACACTTTTTCCCTTATTCCTCACACTGCTGTGAACATTTTGCCCTTTCTGAAATCCCAGGATTTTCCCAGAAGTGCCACCATCTCGACTGACAGGCTCAGCTGTGTGCTGCAGTGGGTCCATTGGAGCTGTCTGAACCTGGATGGATCTGGCAGTGTTTGGCACAAGGCAGCCTCTGCAGCCCTTCACCACCAATATCTTGCCATGGACACCCAATACAGCTGTAGAAACATCAATTGACTAAATCTTTCTTGGGAAGGCAGGCAAACTGAGCTTACCAAATCCTGTTACTGTGTGGATTACAACCCTAGCTATTCTTTGCCTTTCACACATGCCCAGGCCACGTTTCATCCTCTTGCCAGTTCCAAGAAACATCTTGTGAAGCTGCCCCAGGCAAAAGGCAGACTGAGCATTCACAGCCTTGCTGAAGAGAGATTGCAGCAGGCAACTGTCTGAACCAAGCCACACAGCCTGCTTTTGTACACCAAAACATTTCAAAAAATGGCAGGCAATGCTAATGGCATTACTCCAGTGATTTCCTCGGGTGTTGGTTTAGATGATGATGTATCACAGTGATCCGCATTTTCATTTAATTTAACAGCAGAAATTGACATTTGAAAATGAAAGTATTAGTCTGGACTCCGCAGTGAATGGCTGCAGAAGCTAATGATTGAATGTGAGAAATAATCATTATGCCATTTCTGCTCTTATATTATTGCTAACACAGTACCTACAGTATTAATAACCTATTTAGCAAAGAAATTTGAGAACTAATCCTTGTTTTAGTTAACAGGACTTGCATTATTTACAAGTGAAACACAAAGAGTATGTTCTATATATTTTATCTTTCCAAGATAAAATGCAGATGTCCTTTCCATGAGGCTGTCATCTAAGAAAGGTAGAGATGTAGTAGGTAAAAGGCATTGGGATACTTAGAGAACAACCATGGGAAGATTTTAATTTAATTTACACATATGAATGTGTTTAAAAATTATCATACTGAGTCACACAGAGAGAGAGGGTTTTAGGAATGCTTTGAAAAAAGGGCTTGAGGATTAGCAGTCTGGAACCACTGTAGACTCACAGCTTGGAGGTCTGAGTGTGGCATTCTAGTCTTCTTCATAAGAGTGTTTTTGTTCCCAGAGAATAAATTACTTGAGCTCTTATAAAGATTTGTGTTTATTTCAAGCTTAAAGGTTGTGTTTTTAGAGTGGAAGGTCATGTATTTCATGGCCATGATTGAGTGTCAGTGGAAGGTACAATATGGTCACAGTAACCATACAGGTGGTATCTGGTCATTATTTGTCATTCTGTAAAAACGGTCTTTCAATTTAAGTTTTATATAAATAGAGGTTTAGGATGTAAAGGGAGGATGAGCTATATTGATTAGTGTGCAGTTCTGATACCGCCCCTATTGTTATTGAATTGCCATTTCATATGATTGTGTTGCCCTCTAGAGGTCAGTCCCCAAGTGAAGTCTGCAAATGGATCTTTTCCTTTGGTTCACGTAGCAGGCCTCTGTCTTTGAAGAAGTTTTTCAATTAAATCCCAGTTAACACTTGTAATGCAATGAATCAGTGAAGTTCACATCTATGTTCCCTTCTTGAAGGCTAATATTTTCTTGTAGTCTAATTTCTCCAGTTTTCTATTAAAACTGGGCATCTGTTTTCAGTGGTTGCAAGCCACTGAACAGATCTACTTCAACACAGAAATCAAAGACAAGTAATTAGAGCAGGCCTAAAACCTCTTCTACCAGGGATGATGACTTTAACTTTGCCCATCAAAGTGTTGTCTTAGAAGAAATCACTCTGCTGTGAAAACAATCAATAGAAACACTGAAACTATACATAAACTGGTAAATTAAACTATGCCAGAGAAGGCTCTTTGACATTGGAACTCAGTTATCTCTACTTTTCAGTTTTAAGATCAGTCCCTGGAAAAAAACACTGTCATTGCCAACTTGCACTATCCTGAACAATTCCTTGGAATGTTTTTGGAATAATCACAGTCTGATTTTCTCAATGTAATGTGTATGTGACCATCTTGTTTTGCCGCTGAATGGATTTGATAAGATGGACATTGTGGGCAGGTTTAGTGTCCTAGTATAGTCACAGGTGGACTAATTTTGAGCTATTTTAGTGAAAACGTTCAGGCTAAAAACACATAAACAAAGGAAAAGCCTTGATAATTATAATGATGTATACTTAATTTCTAAAGTTACCAAGTTATGGACATTCTTTCAGAGTAACCCAAATAGAAGACTTGAATAAATCATACTTTCCGTGTGTCACAAAACTATTGCACCTAATTTGTTTACTGTTGTGTGTTTCTTTTGGATTTTTTTTTTAACAACTGGAACCAAAGAGCTTCTTTGAGTGAAGAGGTAAAACACAATTTATATGCTAAAGAGAAGAGAAACAGGTCCTGACCTAAACTTGAGCAATGTGGATGTTTGATGTTGACAACAGCGTTACATACCCAGTAACTAGACACTTCTGAAGCAAGTAACTTCTTAAATAGGGGCACCATTTTGTTTGGTATCCTGAGAGTTATGATTGTCTAGCATTTTGTTTTTCATAAAAATTTTCTTTTGAATAAAAGGTGAAGCCAATTTTACTTAACTGATTAGATCTGAGTTCTCTCACTTGTTACGCTCTCCTTAACCTTGCTCTTGCAAGGAAAGGGTGGTGTTACTGAAGTCCAGAAACGGATGTGGGCTCAGAAGTAAAACAAAGAGCTGCATGTGAAGTGTAGGAAATGGAGGGAATTTAAGTTAGTACTGAAGAAAGAAGTATTTTCCTTTTCTGAAGAAGTAGTTCCTTTTCTGAGGATGCTAGTATGGGAATTACAGTGTATGTATATTATAATTTATTTAAATCTAATTTGGATTTGAAAGAAATTGTTTTTAATAGAGTAGCCCGGCACTAGAGAAGTTGACTTAGATGCCATTGTGAGTGGATTAACAAAAAAAACCCCCAAACCTGTAACTTCATTTTCTGTTTTATTTTTTTTCCAACACATTCAACTGTTGCGTATTTACCTTCTCAAACAGAAATATTCCCACAAAATTATTTGTATTCTTTTGACTCATTGTCTCACTGAATCATGGAATCAAAGAATCATTAATGTAGAAGACATCTCTGGAGGTCTCTAGTCCAACCCTCTTGCTCAAAACATGAATGACTACAGCAGGACACTCAGGGTCTTGTCTAGTAGTTTATTGGTAGAAAACAATTATTGTTAACACAGTGGAAATTTCAAAACTGAATCAAAGTGATGCCGTTCTAGCCTAGTATTCTATTTCTCACAGTTATGGTGAAGGCTGCTCTGAAGGACTTACTAAATGCAAAAAGTCTGTTTACCGTATGACAGATCTGTAAACGTTAGAGGTTATCTTAAGCCATGAATTATGTTTGGTTGGTTGGTTTTGAAGTTACGTTTATTATCAGTTAATGCCAGATTTTATATTAGTTATTACTGCCTTACCAGTCATCAGTTTTGTTTTTTAACCTAAATTATATCTGAGTTTTATACACACACTTACATATACATATATGGCAATATAATCACAGATTAGTGATCTGTAGCAGGAAAAAGTACTTCAGTGATTCTTGCTGAACTTATCCTTTTCTAATTTTATGTAATAATCCTGTGGAAGAAATAGAAGGACTAAAGAACAGAAGTTTATTGTTTCTTATACACATTTTTTATTGCTTTGTGTAATGTTATCAAATCCCCTTTAACTGTCTAGGCAATATTACATCACTGTATTCACACAATACTCTTTTTATATTTCATTGTCCCACATACTCCGTGTAACCTAGAATATTTGTTTTTCTGATAACAATTGTGATTTTGCTTTGATGCCCATTTGTCATACATGGGTGACTTTGACCCGTGTCAGATGGATAGACAGTTCATTTTCTTGTTGCCTCATTAATTTAGTTTTATGGCCAGAATGCATCACCTTGCATTTATCAGTATTGATTTTCATTTGCCTGTACATGTGGGTTCTTTGTCTCACTGGAGTTTTTCAGTGTCTACTCCAGACTAGTCTGCATAATTATGTGAATATCTTGTTACTCAAAGGTCCTAAACTATCAGGAAAGACAACAGCCTGTTCTGCATTTGTGAAATGAATGTCTTCTGAAGTCTACAGACCAATTATTTGACCATATTAACTGGCATGGCATCTCTGAAGTTAATGTAATTTGGCCAAAAAATTTATGCCAGCTGAGTATCTTCTGTGTCTCATGCAGTGAATAGCACTATTAGCACAATTTTAGTGCCTATGCTCACATTTTCAGTGGTATAAACCTGTTTCCTTTTCAAACTTTTAAAGTAATATAACTAAAGACAGTTGTTGATGTTCACTGGAAAAAACTTGAAATGTTAATAGATTGCAAATGACACATATCAGTTTGACATTTCAGACCAATTCCATCCGGAAATAATGCTATATTACTGAAGAATTAATGTGAAGTGTGTGATTTTGGCACCAGAAAGATCAGTGTATAAGACCAATTAGAGATAAAAGAAGTCACTAAACTTGTTTACACAGCTGGACTTTCAGTCACAGGCTGATCTCCTCCTTTCATGTCCTTTTTTTTCTTTTTTCTTTTGCTTTCTTTTCAGTGTCTGATATTTAAAGGCACAGAATAGAATATTTTGGAAGTAATTTGCCGTTATATTAACTTCATTTTCTCCCTGGAGTGTTCAGTGTCCTAATGCACTACTCTAAAATCCTATGAGTGCTTTTGGCTAGTGGATATGATAACTGCAGACAGATTATACTGCGAAACAGTAGATTCTTGGGGGTTTCTAGGCAGGAGACTGACCTGAAGTATAAAATTCAGATCAAAATTTTCCTGCAAATAATTCTTAGCTGCCCTCATTCTTTGGATTCCATAGTGTGATGTGGGAAACTCAGATTTGGTCCCAGCTCCAATTATTATTTCAAGATATTATGCAAAATGGAATTGCTTCAGCAACAGCCACTGGTCAACCTGTACTTTTTACTGCTATGGGACTAGAGAAAAAGCACATTTCAAAGGGGTAAAACACTTGATTTTAAATCCTTGCTTTAAATAAATACAAATTTGTAGTAACATGGAGCAAAATATTCAGAGACATCATTAGCGTCTCATCAGTCAGACATTTCAGCTGTCAGTAATATGACAAAAACCTCGTGAAGTTTAATCTCATGAAGTTCAACCAGGTCAAGTGCAAGGTCCTGCACCTGGGTCATGGCAATCCCAAGCACAAATACAAGTTAGGCAGAGAATAGATTGAGAGCAGCCATGAAGAGAAGGATTTGGGGGTGCTGCTGGGTGAGAAGTTCAACAAGAGCCAGCAGTGTGCGCTTGCAGCCCAGAAAGCCAACGGCATCCTGGGCTGCATCAAAAGAAGCATGGCCAGCAGGCCAAGGGAAGTGATTCTGCCCCTCTACTCTGCTCTTGTGAGATCCCACCTGGAGTACTGTGTCCGGCTCTTGAGCCCCCAACATAAGAAGCACATGGGCCTGTTGGAGTGACGAGGGCCACAAAAATGATCAGAGGGCTGGAGGACCTCTCCTATGAGAACAGGCGGAAACAGTTGGGGTTATTCAGCCTGGAGAAGAGAAGGCTCTGGAGGGACCTTATTGGGGCCTTCCAGTACCTGAAGGGGACCTACAGGAGAGAAGAGGAGGTACTCTTTACAAGGGAATGTAGTTATAGGACAAGGGGTAATTGTTTTAAACTGAAAGAGGGGAGATTTATATCAGATACAAGGAAGAAATTATTTACTGTGAGCGTGGTGAGACTCTGGACCAGGCTGCCCAGAGAAGTTGTGGATGCTCCATTCCAGGAAGTGTTCAAGGCCAGGTTGGATGTGGGTTTGAGCAACCCAGTCTAGTGGGAGGTGTCTGTGTCCAGGGCAGGGGGGTTGGAACTGCATAATCTTTAAGGTCCCTTCCGACTCTGACCATTCTATGATTCTATGAAAAGATGCCATTCCACTAATAATCTATCTTTGCATATGATTAAACTCTGACACAACCTGTGTTTTCCAAGGTTCAATTTCAGGTTGGTTCACTGAAGGTAGTTTACCAGATTTCTTAGAACTAATCTGACTTAAGTGTTGTTGCCCAATTTTTGTATCTCTGCAGGTGTATTAACCATAAAAGAATACTCTGTCTGTCTTTGGTCTTTTATCTCTGGGGAACTATTCATGCTGTCAGAGACAGACCTATGGACTGAGTTGACCTTCAGTCTAAATCAACCTATTCCTGTATCGTCTCCTGACTTTTCACTTTGACAGTAAAGAATCAAGTATTTATTTTTCTCCCATTATATTTTTTTTTCTATAGGCCAAGAGATGGTCCCAAAGATACCAGTGATATTTGAGTACTCATCATTTCAGACAAGCACCATCAGTTTGTCAGAAGCTGGCTAGACAGCATACAAGTCTTGGCACTGGGAAAAAAAAGACCAAGGCAAAGGGAAAATATTATTCTGGAGCTTTCTGACAGATAAAATAATTTTTCAGTGAGTGACTCTTTGTTTCTTTCCTCTGGCAAAGCAAATTTTTTTTGTGAAGCTGGACCTATATCCCATGCTTTCTGGTACGTGCTCCAGAGAGCTATAATAGATTACAACTTTGGGTAATAAGACTTTTCCCTTATTACCCAAGTCACGTAGACTTGGGTTCATGTCATGTAGACTGCATCATTCACAGAGATACTGTTGGGCCATAGCTATACCTATCGTAGCAGAGGGGATAGGGTCTGTACGGCAGGCCACGTCTCCTTTGTTACATGACAAAAGAGCATATGTGGAGCTGAGAATGTGTGACATGGATGTGACAGCTCTGAAATGCTCTAGTACATCCTCTAGTAGTTGTTTCCACCACTATTGCTGTTATGTCTCCAGTGTAAGAAAATGTCATGGATGAGTGTAAACTGTAGCACGTTAAACAGACTATGATATGAGCATGTTCTTGAAAGAGGTATTTTCCCCCAGCTAATTTCCGGAAAAAAAAAAAGAGTCCTAAGGTGCGGAAGCTTCGGACACCATACACGATGACCAATATGATCAGGGAGATGCCACTTTATTGCACAGATAGCTCAGCTTTTACAGACAATTCCCAGGTGATGCTTTTACAGGGGACTATTATTAGCAGGTGATAACTAGTTACACGTTCCCATAGTTGGCTATAATGAGCTGTTTACACACACACAGTCTTTTCTAATTTTTTCTATTCTACTCAAGGTCCTACTTATCAGTACATTCAGAATACAGCTACTCCTTTTCTGCCAATTTTTCTTACCAATTACAACTTGACCGTCCAGTGACCCTGAGGCTTGCACTGTTGTCAAGGGCCTGGACTATTGTCAAAGGCCTATTGTCAACAGTGGCCCAGAGCTTGGGGTGCTCACAGGATGACCATTAATTTCTAAGAATTCTCCCACAGAGTCCGTACACTATGTACAGATGTCAAATTACTGTCATGGCACCCCCTGCTCCCCCAAAGATTTGGTTTCTTGTGCTTAAGGCCAGATCTCATCGGGTGCAGCTGTAACATGGATGCATGAGAGAGCTTTTGAGGGCCTCCCCACTTTGCTTAGGAACTACATTTGAGCTCAGACATTTTCCCCTGGTCTTTGTCTGAGATATGCCACAGAGATGCCCAGGTCTGTCCATTTTCCTCACTGGTTCTGACTCTTGATGTCCTAGCTGGACCTGGGATCTGCCTTGTTCCTGTGGACATATGTGTGATTTGGACTGTGGCAGACCTTCATTACTCTGTAGGAGGGGGCAGGGGCACTGCCTGGCCAACCTCACCGCCTGTTGTGGCCCCAGGCTGCCACCTCCTCCGTCTGTGCCAAGCAGCATGTTCTTGCTGCTCCCTGCAGCAGACCTGTCTCTGTGCTACCTGGACACTCACATGCTAACCCACGATTTCATCAGTTTCTGTTTATGGAAGAGAGAGCTAACATCACTGATCTTTGTAGTCTGTGAAATGATGTTCATCACACCTGATCATCTTTTTTTTGTTTTCCTTCACATTGACAGTTTGTTCTTCTCCTTTAGCACTATTATATATATATGGAGAAACTCCTTTGCCCATGTAGACCATATTCTGCGAGCTCTTGAACATTTTGGTGAATATTTTTCATTTTCTGCATCTTTCTTCAAATGTCAAAAGATATCTTTACTTGTTCTGTTTACATGTGAATGTGTACGTGTTCACATATATTGCTTCATGAGCAATTTTAGGGGCATTGAACTCATCTGCCTTTCCACCCTTGATTGATATCCTATGATATTCATCATATCTGAATAACATTCTGTGGGCTTTGGCTTGAACTGATTGGCTTCCTTTGCTATCCCAATATGAATTGTTTTTTATACAGTTAATTTTGGATCTTTCAATAGACTCTCTCTGAGTGTTTTGTTCCAGATACCATTCAGTGTTTTGCCTCTTATCAAGGACCTCACCCCCTAAAATTTGGGCTTGGCTCAAGTCGTTTCTCTATTTTTTCAATTTCTTCTATTATCTGTTTAAAATTGTGTTACTCATATATTCTATTTTTATGTGAAGTGCAATTCTCAAATGCCTGCATTACAGCTTCAGTGTTAGCCTTGTTTGGCTGAGTTAACTGAAACTATTAAAAACCTCAAATGCTTCAGAACAAGCTATCATCAGAGATAAAGCTTCCTCTTGACTTTTTTTTTTCTTTTTCTTTTTTATTTTTGTGTCCGTGTTGGTTTCCATTGCTTGCAGATACAAAGTGAACACTAGGTTTAAACTTCTCTGGTTGTCTTCCACATTTCTAAAGTGTCTCAGCTCTGGTGGGGTTTTTATGGGCTCAATTCTTCTGCTTGCGGTAGCGTTTTGGCTCATGCAGTGACTGCTGTTCAAATAAAGGAGTCGGACACTTGGGGTCAAAGCTCTATCTAATCCCCTCAACTTGTCTCTGCTCAAAGCCAAACTGCTCTTTCAAGCTATTCTTAAAGATAGTGCTCTCCAGAGGAAGCAGGAGATGGAGGCATCAATGTTTGCGATCCTGTAGTAGAGAGCAGTGTTTTTTAATGCAGCAGCATATGTGTGGAGTGTAGCGAAATGCCCAAAGTATCTGATGATCAGGACTGTGCATCGTTGTGGGTAGGAGGGTGATGTGTGAAAAATCAATACAACCCTCTTCTTCTTTCTGTATATATCTCAGGCAGAGGGAAGAGCAACTCTCAGACGTAATCCAGCTGGCGAGTGGGCCTGAGGGGAACCAAAGAGGATACTATAAAAGGCATTACTGATCTTACAGCAAGCAGCTAGATGCCAGAGCCTGGAGACAAAGACCTACCTGCTGAGATCTTCTTGGATGCTTACTTAGGGTTCTGGCTTCATCTCACCAAACGGTCATGATGGGTTAAAAAGGTATCTTCCTGGAGCAGAAGCAAATCAGTGCTATAGCAGAACCCAAACAGTATTGCTCTGTAGTCAAAGAGACTGAATGCCATCAGAGACCTCTCTGTATTCTCTACAAGTGTCCAAAGGATTGTTCCATCCACATGCACTCTCACATTCAAGCTCAGCTCTCCATCCATGTACAAATTAATTGGAAGGCAGAAACCACAGTGCTCTGCCTTTTCAGAAGCTAGTGGGAAATACTTTTCACCTTATTATTTGAAATAATTCCTTGTATTGATTTTTTTCCCTTTTGATCTATTTAATAGTTAAACATATTTTGTTTAAAGAAAAAATCTGGTCTCATAACTCTAATGACTTTTGGACTGCATTAAAAAAAACAGTGTAGTTCTAGAATTTCAGTCTGATTGACTCCTTTCTGCATAAACTGCTGCCCTAGGTGACCTTTTCTCATCATGTGCCTTTGGGGATATGTTCCAAGCATATTTTCTAACAGCTTCAGCAGCAGTAATAGTAGCATCCAAGCATCAGTTAGCAGTTCTACAATGTAATGTTTTTCATCTTCAAAGCACTTTACAGACATTAGTGAATTAATAATTGAGCATCAGATACGGAGCAGGCATAAATCTCAGGCATTTGCAGATCTCGAAGGAATCATGTTGAGGATAAAATCATGTAGAAAAATACCAAAATCCTGGTCATTTGCATGCTCTTGAAAAGAAGAGGCAAATAGATCAAAATAACAGATGTTCTGTGCCGGTAAAAATGTAGGAATTTCTCAAACCTGTGAGTGAATTTCAAACAGCAACATAATAAAATCTGACCACACACTGGTACACCTCCCAGTTGAAATTTTGTTTAGTTAGAGGTTTAAACATCAGATACGAAATACTTAGACTCTCTGGAACGTGGGTTGAATCCCATCAGGATTGACTCAGCTCTTGATCCTGCAATGCAGAGAAACTGAATTCTAATAATTTTCCTCTATGTGACCTGGTTAAGACCTTGCAAATAAAGGTTCTCTCTGTTGGACATGGAGAGAAACCCCACCAGCAGGAACCATGCAGGTAGATATATTAAGAGCCATGTTTTCAGATTCACCTTATTCTAGCCTTTATTTTTGGCGGGAACAAATCTGCAAATGCAGATTAGCTGTGACTATTGTTTTTCACACAGATTCATAGAGCTGGAAAAAATACAGAAGGATCATGTAGTCCACCTTCTTGTGTCAAAGTTGCATAAGCACTACTCATGTCATTACTGTCAGTAAGTATAATAGAGACATCAGGCAGCTTGTCTAAATGGCTCCTAGCCCTTGCCAGAATATAGCCCTCTTCGAGTAACCCAGCATTGAGATTCACTGTCCTCACTGTTAAGAAGTTATGCCGAGTATCTAATGGAACTCTTCTTTACTGTAGTTTAACAGTGGTTTTCTTTTTTTTTTTTTGTCCTAGCCTCCACCTCTGTGAAGACTGTTCCCTTCTTTGCATATTTGAAGGTAATTCTCATGCCTTCTTTGTATTCTCTTCCTTCAGATTTGGCTGTTTTCCCACGGAGAGTTCTTGAGACTGTGAGATATTGTATTAAAAAAAAAGCAGTGGGTGAGTAGGAGCTTACTCTAAAATCATAATAAAGATCCCTGCTGCTCCAGAAGCAGCCTAGGAAGGAAGTGTGATTCACGGTGTCCCTCTTTCTTCTTGAGCTTCCAGCTGTTCTCCCCACAGCCTCTTGCACTTGCAATTTGCAGCTGTACTGAAAGGCTTTTCCTGCCAGGCATTTCTGTCCTGTACAAATACAAAGGAAAAAGTATAATTTTAATCATATTCAGATATATCCTAATTTGGGGATGGTTGTGACTTTTGCAAACTTTTTGCATTTGGCTTTATTAAAGGTTGGGGGATTTATTTGGTTTTATTTTTTCTTTTCTTTTTTTTTTTTCCTTTTAAAAAATACTGGATTTTATTAACTGCAGCCTTCTCAAGATGGACCTTGGTAGGGAGTAAATTTTGCAGCATTAAAAAAGTGTTTCACACTCACAAGTAAGTAATTTCTTTTAAAATCAATGTTGAGAATATATTTCTCCCCCTGCCTCCACTCCTACACCATGAGAAAAAGTCCACAAGGCATTTGATGATATTTTTTAATGCAATTGTTCTAGATTCATTCAGAATACTGAGACTATGAGTTAAAAAAAAAAAAAAAAAGCCAAACAGAGTATCTGGCAAGCTTCTGGTGAGTGTAACACTTCAGGTGTTCACTGATTTCCTATCTATTACCTTGTAAGTGTGACATCGATCCCAAATCAGGTGCCAAATTTCCTAGTAGACCTTGGGGGATGAAGTCTGCCATAGCTCAGGTGGTACACCAAGGGGTGCGTCGTGAATGCAGCTTCATGTGACTAAAGCTAGGCAGACGGAACAGCCTGGGATACTTCATAAAACAAGAAGCTGTAACAACAGAGAGGCTTCAGAGCCAGCTTGTGCTCAGCCTACATTACTTGGTGAGAAAAAACGAATATTTGGTCCTAAGGAGGGCCCAGATTTAGAGTTTGATGGGACCTGTTGGTCAACTTGGACCAGAAGGCAGAGCACCAATATTTTGGCAGGACAAATTTCCAGCTCCCATCTCCAGGGGGTTATTAGCCACAGTAAAAAGCAGTAGGTAAACCTCATTTTGATGAGCTTTCTTCTGGTTTTGGATTCAGATAGATATTGATGAAACATGTTTGTTCATACCATTATTTTTCAAGTTGTTTTTTATTTGTTTTGGGGTTTTGTTTTGTTTTGCTTTTTTCCCTCATAACAGTTGGAACTAAAAATACAGTTGGTTTTGTTTTGTTTTGTTTTCATTTTTTGGAAAAAAAAAAGGAGAAAAAAAGAGAAAAAAAAGAGAGAAAAAAAGAGGAAAAAAGAGCTGATCCCTGTATAATCAGCCTATTGTAATCCAGAGCTGACTATTCATTTTTCGTAGTACTGAATTTCGTAATCATATACTGTATATGATGTATAAAAGTGAACTTACTAACTTTGTATTCCATCAGATTTTTATATGTCATCTAGCACTTTTGAGAAAACCTAGCCTATCAGAAGAATCATGTGGTCCGCAAGCAGAAATATCTAAAAATACATAAACTATGTAAAATTGAAGATTTTCTCCCTGACAGATTAAGCAACTTTGTGTCAAGTAACTCAAAAATCTATCACTGCACATTTTGGGAAGAAATTCAACATTCACATGTACTTTGGTACAGCTGCTATCCTAAACAACAGAGGAAATAGTAGACAGTAAATGCAATTTCTCTCTGCATAATACATGTCCACTCACAAAGGTAGCTTCTAAAAATGACAGAACAACTTCTTAACCTCAAGCACTAATAACAGAACATTAGGGAAGTATCTGGAGATTGTTTCCCACTTGGTGGGAATGAAGTGATTACAGAATAGATTGGCTTGGATTTTTTTGATCTGTGGAATAGTTTGAAATTCAAAAGAAAGTATGCGGAAAAAAAGCCAACAAAACCCAAAGGAAAAGATGCAGAAGCTTTAACTTTAGAAGTCAGCAAGCAATCCTTATAAAACCCCTCAGTATTAGCTACTCTTACTGTATAAGCAGCCTGTCCTAACAAGACTGACGGGTACATAATGTAGAATCTATCACAGCAAACATATTTTGAGTAAAATAGAGCATTGAGACATTCAACATGCTGTTGCTAGGGTCAGCTGCTCGTTCTTTGATCTAACCATGCTCTATCTGTGTTTGCCTCCTCTCCCTTGCTGTCCCTTCCCCACCACATCATCTTCAGCTCCTTTCTCTTTTTCAGGCCCTAAGCATTTAGTCTCACGTTATCACCTTTGCTAATTTTCAAGGTTCAGTCTTCACTCTATCAGCAGTGGCAGCCACAATTGCCTGCTTATCTGTTCCTTCCTCAGGCACAAAATCCCTTCTTAAAGCTTTTCTGTACTGTGTCTGCAAATTTTTGCCATCTAGTACTGGCTAAACAATTGGTTGAAAAACGAATTCTCTAAACCTTGTTAATGACTTTGCAGAAAACCTACCTGCCTCTGTCTTCCATTGGTTTCAAATGGCATCTAGATTGTGGGCTATTTGGGGGAGAGACAGTCTTAATTACTTATCCTCAGAGTGCTTACCATGCTGGAGACTGTTTTTTGACAGAGTTCCTTGGAGCTTACAAAATTACAAAATACAGGTTTGCAAGTCAGCCATTATTTTGGGTTTCTGAGGATATGCATGTGTCTATACTTCACAAAGAAAAACATATTAATTTTTAGTCTAAAAATATGACTTCCTAGACATAAGATACATAAGTGTCAGGTTTTTTTCATACTTTTGATACATTTGTTTTGGATATTAACTTTAAAGGCAACATATATTTATAACTATCAAATTTTTTATTTAAATGATTAATATTATAGATGGTGAAACAGCAAGTAGCTTTCCCACCAGACTCAGCGTGACTTCCAATGTCTTTTCCAAACTCATTCTCCATTTTTCAGATTTCCTGCAAACAGTAAGTGGTAGCCAGATATCATGGTAGATTTGCTATAGTAGGAGGCATGCAAGGTGTCTACCCAGCTACTAGACAAACACAGTCTGTTTAACATAGATCTGTGAGCACAGTAAATCTGTATCTCACATCGCCTCCTTGCTGTAACATTGACCAGTGGTACAGAGAGCAGTATAATCTTCTTTGCAGTGCAGTGTTACAGGTTCTTTTTGCATATTATTGTGGCAGGTCGAAGTCTGAGCTTCCTGCACACTGCTGACTGTGATGTCTGGATATGGGCTTCTCATGTAGAAATGGAACGTGTAGATTAAATTAGAAAAGAGCTTAAAGCCACCAGAATTCACATCAGATTCAATCAGCAACCAACCTTCTGAGGAAAAAAAAAAAAAAGAGATTCCAATTCCAAGACACCAAAAATTACTTTTCTCATACTTTAGTATGTAGTGAACTAAAAGGAATGACACATTTCTTTCATCTCTCCATTGCTTGGGTAAAAATGCATCTTTTAGTATCTTCTCAGTTCAAGTTGTCCCTAAATTTAACGTCCTCATTCACAAACATTCTATCCTCCTACCATAATTAATTCAAAATTTTTCAAAGAATGATAATTTTTCATTATCTGAAGTGGTTTTCTTTTTTCCCAGTTTACTAACAGTTGCCCAACTTGTTGTTTAGTCATCTTACTTTCTTGCCTTTCAAGCAAGAAGGATCTTTTCATATCTTCCAACTTACCAAACAGAAATAAAATAATTGATATTGATTCATACTTGCAGCATCTTTATAAGTCTTCTCCACACCAAAGTCTCATATAGCTTTATAAAGTAAAAAAAATCAATCATTTTTAAGAATAGTTTGTACTACATATAAGGCTATATATTCCACAATTTCCTCTATTGTCTTTGAAAAATGATTTTTGAAACATAAGTATTGTAGAAACATATGCAAGAATGTGACAATAGGGGATTTTTTTTCTGAGGTGGATGTCCTGTCCAGCAAAAAAGATATGATTATATTTATGAATTATAAAATAGAAAAAATCCATGTGGAGAAGATAATTTTCCAACTTTGATATTAATCTGGAATCCAAATTAGAATTCAAATTGGATAGAATAAAAATCCATATGTATTTGCTGTTCTCTTGTGGTCAATTTTAAATGATAAACTGTAGATGGCCCACATTTATTATGTATTATATATATGACAATATTTTCTGTATTACTTGTCAGATTTATAGTATTATCCATTGATTTTAAAAGGAGTTGAATCAGTGTTTTATGTTGTAAGTTACCTGTAGTACTGACTTTTATTGATCTAAATTACAGACAAATTATTCCATATGAACTGCAATATTTATATATATAAATTCAGATGAAAATATATAGAGAATTTTGCAGAAGCAAGAGAGGAGATGACTTATCAACTCTTACTATAGACAATATTGCATTTCATATTTATTTTTTATTATTTTTGAAAATTCACCTGGAATTAAAAAGCAGGGAAATAGGATTTTAAATTAAAATTGTATAATTTCCATTACAAAGTTTTGCAATAATTTACATGAAAAAGTGCAAAGTTAGAAAATCCACTGTAATTCGTCATCATTTTCACCCTGATATGAGCTAATTTCCTTGACAGATAGGCAATAAAGCCAGTTACTGCAGTTTGCAGAAGACATGCTGCTTCTGAACTTTTTTTGTTTATTTCTCCAGATTAGATGTAGAGCAATGGGGCTAAATTTTCTCAAAGTGGCTTTTGATTTTTGCGCAATGGAGAGCCTTTGCTTTTCTGAAATTGCATTGCCAAGGTGGGAGGGGGAAAGTGGAGCAGAGGTGCTTCCCAATAATTTCCCTCCCAGCATGGGAATGATTAGAACAATCCTCTTTTCTTTTTCAGACAACTCTAACTTATCCATTAATGAGAACCCCCACATGACAGGTGTGCAAAGCTACAGACATATCATGAACCACCTCTTTGGGGGTCTTAGGCTAAAGGGTGTTGCTTTATTCTTGGGTTTTGTTCTTTACTCGGTAAGGGGGAACACAGGAATCAAGAGCAATCTGAATTGGTTTCCTGTTGGAGACTGTTGCAAGCTGGTGTCGTTTTCTTTAGGCTGTCTGCAGGAGAAGTGTAAAACTGAGAATCTTTCCCTAATTAATTATTTTCAGACTGTGTTTTGAAATGATTGCTTAAAACTAATTCAAATTTATATTGTCCTATTTTATTTTCTGGGGAGTGTCAAGATTAGAATGAGAGATCAGCTTTACTAAATGAAACAGAAGGCAGGACTTGGGACACTGATTTTGCTACTTAGGTTGCTGTTAGGCATCAGCAATTTTGTTCAATAGTGTTTTGAGCTTTCCGATGGGTTACATTAAAATTGAATAGTCTTACTGCAGCTTTAGGTACTTACTTCAAGATTCAAAACTGCAGAAAATTGTACAGCATGTTAGTGGCCCCAACAAGATCTAGAAACTGACCTTCTGTAAAAAATACTGTATAATCTAAAAATGCCTGACTATGATTGCTCTCCTGTGGGTGCTACTCTTTCACAGTTTTAGTGTGAAGCTTTTACAGAACGTGCTCAAAATAATCACACTTTATTTAGGGATCTGCCTGTGTATCTTAAATCAGTTCATTTTATTTAAATAATGCCAGTTGACACAGTTAAGAACAAAATTGGAAGTGAAGGGTGTTATACCAGTTTTGACGATCTTGATCCTTCTTCCCTGGAAATCCTGTAGCTTTTCCATCGATGTCAGTAGGAGTTGAACCATATACCCTGTCATTAATAAAAGTAAAATTAAATTGCAAAACAGAGAAGTGAATGAGAATGAAAAAGTCTGATCAGAATTGCATGTCTTTGCTTTGGACAACTTACACCATACACTCAAGTTTTTTGAGACAAGACACAGCAAAACAGAACTAATTTCAATTCGCTCCTCTTCCTCTTTGTTATAATGGCCATCTCCCTCAGCTGGATGCTGGAGTCATAGAGATGTCACAAATACCAGCAGGTCAATGTTTTTTGTGTGAGATATTCATCCTTTCCTCAGGCTCACTGGTTGTCTCATTGTTCTTCCCACAGAAATAGAACCCGTGAGTCCTCTGCCAACAAAGCCAAGTGGGCTTGAAGAATACTATCACAATGATCTCTAATGTTTTAATGTAAGTTGAAGTGAGATGTCCTAGGAACCAGAACTATAAAGTTTATTTTACTCAGCCAACAAATTTATTGACTTTACTGTAAATTTGGCAAATCAGGCTATAAGGGAATGTGATGAAGAAGGTGCTTTCTTCCAAAGAGCAGATGAAGAAAATGAAATACATACTCTCATGACTCCAACAGCTACAAGCAACTTAATGAAAGAATTTGTGCAGGAAATGAGAAGTCCTGTAACAAAAATTTGTAACATCAGATTAAGGATGGCAGAATACAATCAGACAATTCTAGTTCAGCAGCCTAATTATGTGGGCAAATGAACCATCCAGTTAATACAGAGAGACAGGTCCTTTCAGAAGGCTATTTAAACCAGGAATCTTACTTATGTTTTTGAATCATTCTTAAGTGGAGCCTATTCTCTGTTGCCTGTAGTGGGAAATTAGGGCTGCTAGATAGCCAAGTGCCTAAAGCTGGATGAAGTAAATATCCTAAAGAGAAGAAATAACCTGGAAACTTCAACTCTGATGGATTCATTTCAATAGAATGCATTACTTTTTAACTTATGGTGATTTGTCCAGGGCATGATGCGAGATGGAAAAATGAAATTGCAGCATTTACAGAAGACTGAGGCAGACAAAGTTAGTATCAGCACTTGGTAGGATAATAGACCACTGAGAAATTGTGAGATTCTAAAATATTTGGAATTCACTATAACACTCAATAAAGTACTTTGTGACAACTTAGGCACTGACATTGAAAAAAATCAAGCAAACACAGCCCCAAAGCTGATCCTTAAGGAACTCAGTAACCACTATCCCTTTAGATTGTTTCTCGATCTGTCTTCCTTTAGCAAGTTATTTTCCCAGCTTATAACTTCAATAGTCTCCTGCTGAGTGTAACATCAGAAATCTGGCATAATATTCCTTAGATTCCTAATTCAGTTTTATATAGACTGGATCCTGTCACTGACAGCCGTGTAAATCAGGAGTAACTCTAATGAAATCAGCAATCCAACAATGGCTTAAACCATGTGTGAGAGGAGAATCAGATCCTCTCCCATTCCCTCCCTCCCAAGTGTCAGCTAAATAAGCTTTCAGGCTTTTGAAATAAATTCAAAGTTCATATGTTGTGAGAGCTGACAGTGCCAAGATCCTATAGAACGCATCTGCCCTTCATTGTGTCTCTTCAGCATTCATCTGAAAGCAGAATTTAGTTTGCATGCTGAACTGGGACAAACCTACAACACTTATTAGTATCTTTGGGCACTGGAAATACATAATGAATCTGTCAGCATAATCTAAATTATGAGATAGATAATTTATCTGCTGTAACACTGAATGAAGAGTGTTCTCCCCAGTACTCAGAATAATTCTCTGCTTTATATACTTGTCTAAATACTGACCACATGTTGGGCAATGTGTTTGTAGCATTTGCCCCAGTGTTTGATTTTTGAACTGGCATGCATTCACCACTCCAAGTAAGTAAAATAATCCAGGGGAACAGCACAAAATTCCCATTAAAGAAAACAATTTCAATCACAAGTTGAGCCCCTCGGGGACTCAGCTATTAAAAAAAGGAATCAGAAACTTGGAGGGTGGGATTTTGTGCTTTTATTTGTATTTA
Source organism: Arenaria interpres (assembly GCA_013399435.1). NCBI lineage: Eukaryota > Metazoa > Chordata > Aves > Charadriiformes > Scolopacidae > Arenaria > Arenaria interpres. Next base: position 13,036 of record VXAK01003753.1, on the reverse strand, counting down.
AGACATCCACAAGGCCAAGACACAAAGCCAAATAATGGGGCATTTGGTTAAAAACCTGAAGAAAGAGAGTTCATTTCTTTGTGAGGTTAACAACTACCGCAGATTAGAAAATGAGCTCTTACCAAAACTGCCAACTATAGAAAAATATTCCTTTGTTCCAGAAATCCCTCTGGGATGACATTCTTTACATATGTTAATTTCTGTTAAGTTATATGATGTTCCACTAATGAATGGAACAAAAATGGTTAGATGGCAATGAGAGAGTGAGCCAGCCAGGAATCTTTCATTATTTAGAGCCATGAATGAAACACTGGTCAGCATTTGCATTAAAATTTACTATTTTCAGGGGTTTATGCTCAGCTGTAAACATTTTCTCCAGCTGACTATTTGAGAGTTTCATTGTGAGTGTACAGTTTGATCTTACTGATTATGACTTGAAGTGTGATGCAAAATGAAGAAATGGTTAAATTTGGCTCAGTTAATGTTATTTAGTTGCATAGCATTACAAGATGTGAATTCTTAACTGAAATGCAAAATGCATAGTCTAAATCTGAACCTTTAAGAAGAAGTATGACCTTGTAGGTGAATCAGATTGAGGTTAATTTTTCTGGCAGTGACAGAGGCACAGGCTTTGTGAGTTGTTTGGGGCAAGCCAGGCAACTTTTCTGTGTCTCAGTTTCTGATCCTAAAACCTGTTTCTAAAACCTGTTTTAAAGGAAGTAGCCTATTAATGTTTTTAATTGTTGTATGGT
>VXAK01003753.1:0-12129 GCA_013399435.1 Arenaria interpres | reverse complement strand
CCTTCCCTTCCCTTCCCTTCCCTTCCCTCTTTCCATTTCTCTTTCATTTCCCAGCTTCCCCATTAAAAGGGCTTGATTTCCAGTGGCAATGATCAGAAAGTCTGCTTTCTAACTCTCTGCAATATATTGCTTTTGTAGTGTCCTGTGAATGATGAATATGCCTGGCTTCTGGACTAAGATTTTCTATGGTAAAAGTGCTATTTTACAATCAGACTTCATCCCATTGAGTTCTGCAATGAACCTCCTGTTTCTCTCAGATGTCTAAGACCTGTTTGTCTTGCTGTTGAATGGTTTTACAATGTACTTAGACTGATCTTGTAAATGAATATTCATTCCAACCGTTCTTCTTAAAGGGTCCTCGCAGAGCCCAGTCTTCCAGTCTTAAAAAATTAAATAAGTAGCATCTTTCTAATCATACTTTGGTAGGTCTTTTAGTCTATAGTCCTGAAGCAAGCTTTAACTGAGGAAAGTAATTAGGAAAACTAATTCACCTCTTTGATTTAGTCCAATGACATAATGGTCTGATATTAGGCTTTTGGGATAAGATTCATACTGAGTCGCATGAAAGTGATCTGCGAGAAGTTCAAAGCAGAAATGTAACTAAGATGCTTTAAACTTCCTATCTGTAGGAGTGTTTCTTTCCACTGATTGTAGGGATTGTTTAGGAAGAATAATGTGTAACACACGCGCTTGAAGGTAAGTGCTGCAAATACCTCCATAATTTATTTTCCTAGAAACAGACAGATCTCTGCATATTATTTATGCTCTTGGTTACAGAACGACTAAAAGATTTAATCCATTCTTTGCCCCTAAAAAGGGACAGTGGCAAATAAATTAATCTCTTGGCTATAAGAATGAACATACTCTATCTATACTGATGAACTATTAAGAAAAAATGGTCTATACAGACTCTGTTCAAGTTGCCCGAACTTCAAGATCCATAAATGAAATAATTCCTGCTGTGTCTGTTTTTACCTGTTGACCTTATCCTCTTACTCATTTGGTCTGGTGACTGTTGAAAGGTCAGATGAAATGTGAAGATGATGAGCTGTCTGTTGTATCTGTTTTTTTTCAGCTGTCGCGTCCCACCTCCTTTCCACTTGAAGTTTGTATTTTTCATTATAATTACCCCTCAGTAATGCAAACACATGCAGAGAGTGGGACAGTGAAGGTTGGAGTTGGGAAGCACATAAATTTATTAGTTAAGCAGCTACTTCAAAAGATATAACAGGAAAGAGATGCCCTTCATGATCTTCTGTTTTTTCCATTCTAGTGCAGGTAGATTACTTACAAAATGTATTTTAGTGTAAACAGGAGTGAAATTTAGGAATATGATTTCCTATCTTAATTTTTCACTAGTGTGGTACAATTGTCCAAAAGTAAAGGATCTCCCCACAACCATTTCAGTGTTTGTAGGTTATGTGTGATATCCTCTATATGTGTATTCACATACACCTGATAGGCCTTCAACAGGGAAGTCCAAAATATCTATAATAATTATTATCCAGGATATGTATTGATACATACTCTAAAATGAAGTTTCCACTAACTCTCCTAGATCAGTGAATAAAAAAAACCCTCTACACTCTAGCAAATTTCACCAATGCCTACAAACGCCAGGCAATTCCAACTACTTTTTCATCTCCTTTCAAGCAGTGAAGTATTCTGTATAGAATCTAAGCATACTAAGTCAATTGTCTATTGTCTAACTGCTTATTTACCAGTGATCCAAATATACATCTTAATTTCCGATATAGTTATCTCAGCCCATTATTGTGGGTAATGACTGCAAAGAACAGAAAAATAGTTAGCAAATGAAGATTAATTTTTATGAATTATTTTTACAGGGATCAGTTCTTCTGTGCCATTTTCTTCCATAACATAAATGCAAAGACAGACTGTATTTTTTCACTTTATAATTAATAACACCTACATTGACTCTTTCAATTGACTGTTAAGTATTTTTATGAAGTGATGATTTCTCTGCTTTTCTTCATTATTTTTCATTCTTTGACAAATAACATTTATGAGTTGAATAAGACTTGTGGATTTTCACAATTTTGTTTGAAACAATCCTGTGTGTTACTAATTTGTTCGCTGTGAATGTTCATCTGAAAAAGTCATGTGATTTCTATTACTTTAAGGAACAATCTGACATTTATGAACAAGAACAGTGCCAGGAGCAATCATTAGGACACTTGGTCTCTCACACATAGTAAGGAGAAGCACAAAAAAGTAGTAAGATTAGCAGATCAAAAAGATTTCAGGGTAGTACAACTTTTGCAGTTCTTCTAATTCCACAGGAAAAAAAAAATCCCTTTATCTGCACATGTTCTCTTCAGGTTTAGAATAGTTTATTTGTTTGTGACTTTAAAAAAAAGATGTGGGTTGGATTCATTAATCTTTTATTCATCTTGTTGCACTGTTGAGATGGCACTTTCATCCTATATTATTGTGTGCATTTGTCTGTCCTGGGCAGTGCATCCATTTGAAAGTCTTTATCTATAAGCTGAAGATATTGTATGTCCTCTCTAATCCTTTTGTTCTTACTAGGAATTCAGTCAGTGGTAAAAGCAGTCTCCTGCTCCAGACAAGCTATTCAAGACACCTTGTTCTGCTGCAAGTTGCTACAGAATCCCTGTAGGTCATAAGTGTTAAAAAAGTATTATTAATGCTCAAAAAGTACTGTTAATGCAAAGAAATATTCTACCCATTCAGTTATATTAGTAAATTATATAGCAATTATACCCATATCATAGAATAATAGAATAGTTTGGGTTCAAAGGGACCTCGAAAGGTCATCTAGTCTAATCCCCCTGCAATGAGCAGGGACACCTTCAACTCAATCAGGTTGCTCAGAGCTCTGTCCAACCTGACCTTGAATGCTTCCAGGGATGGGGCATTTTCCACCTCTCTGGGCAACCTGTTCCAGTGTTTTACCACCCACCACCTCCAATGTAAAAAAATTTTCTTCCTTATATCTAGTCTGAATATACTCTCTAGTTTAAATTCATTACCCCTCGTCCTATTGAAATAGGTCCTGCTAACAAGCTTGTCCCCATCTTTATTTTAATTATTGAAAGGTCACAATGAGCTCTCCTCAGAGTGTTCTCTTCTCTCTGAACCCCCGTTTAGGTGTTAAAACCTAACGGGGTCAAAGTCACTGTTTCAGACATTCAGTACTCTCAGGAATTGTTATTCCCTTATTGAACACAAAAATGACAAAGGCAGGTATGTTCACCATGTCTAAAGTTCTTATTAACAATTCTCTAAACTACTATGAGCCTCTGCTCAGGAAATCTCTGTGTGTCGAAAGGAGCTCTTCTTCTTCTAGAGCCTCTGATATAGGTGATATAGGTTATAGATATTCCTACACATCCCATAGATATTACCTACCTATATCTATGTGTATGTTACTTGTATATGCTTAAAAAATCTGCTGAAGACGAAGCTAACTTAGCACACATGCTGTAGAAATTCTTGGGGACATAAGGTCCTTGCCAAAAGAATCAGTATATTTAAAATATTTAAGTTAAATCAACACGACAATTATCACATCAACTGAACAATGAATGGACCTCCATTAGATGGAAAGACAACACTTCTCACCAAACACACATTTATGCATCTTCAGATTGTTCAACTCTGTCATAGGTTAACTTTCTCATATGATACCTCATAAAACAAACAAAGAAAAGCAAAACAGCAAACAAAACACCACCTTGTGATAAATTTATAAGTGCTTATTTTTGGACAGAATTGGGGAACTTTTTATATTAGAAATTCTTGGATACTTTTCATTCAAGGTGCATAGAAAAGGTTGGGTTTTTTATAGTTTCCCTGAACTATAATGAATCTCTAAATGATTCAGACACATTGTCTGCTTCTTGTCTGGAACAACTTGAGCAAAACATGGTCATAGAGGAGATTCCAAAGACAGACCACTTTCACATTTCATTCCTGCTTAGGAATCTTCCTATTTCATTATAGGAGTCTTCGGGACCCTAGTATGGGAGATAAATTTTGTTGGTTCACTTCTGAGCTTTATCTCTTCACTGGGATATAACACTTAACAGACACTGACATTACTTAAAATTGAAGTACCCGGTCTGATTCATAAAAGTAATTTGCACCTACTTTGAGTTAGTGCCTATAAGTTTTAGGCAACTAAAAGCAGACATAGCAGACTTAGACCTTTGTTGACCTGAGTTTGCATTTTTCTGGCTTAATACTACCCTGCACGAAGCATGTGATGAGCCTCTGAACAATCCTGACATTGTTATTCTGGCTTGAGGTGCCACTATAGTGCTAGTGGAAGTGAGGACAGCAGCTTCATCTTGAGCAGCTGAAGGAAAAGCAGCAATTTGGATTGTGTGCCATTTCCCCCTTTATTCTTAGAATTATTCTGCAAAAGACATCAAAATGCTGCTTTCTCGCTGTATGATTATGTTCTCTGAGGAATTAGTAGAAAATGACATAGCATTTAAATTATAGATAATGAAGTACATATGCATAGACACTATTTGAAGTGCCCAAGGTTAATTTCTATGTAAAACAATGATATGTTCACTTGAAAATTGATGTTATATGCAAATTAAGAAAGAAAACCCCTTTAATTATGACATCTTTATAAATTAATCAATGTACCTATTCAGTGACTATATGTAATAGATGCCCTATTTGGAATATCTTCAGGATGTATATAAGCAATGAAAATAGCATCAAAATGTAAAGTTATTTACACTAATCATGTGAACCATTTTGGTTTGTAGTCAAACAGATGCTTCAGAATACAAAAAGATAAATCAAAAAATTAACTCAATAAGAGAGGAAAGATCCTCTTGTGACTGAGGCAATGGATTGGAAGTCAGGAAATTTGATTTCAATTTCTAACTGTCACAGGCTTCCTGTATGACCTTAGGTAAGTCATGTTTTCTCTCCAGACCTTGGTTTCTCATCAGTTTAGAGGAAACAGTAATGTCCTTCCTACCGAAATGCTCTCTTTTTTTTTTATTTATTTTTTTTTAATTTTTGTAAGCTACAGTGTATGCAGTGTTAACCTGAAAAATGCATTAAACGCTTCATACTTTAAATTGTAAGGTTTCAGTTTTCAGAGGAATGAAGGCTTTTTGGGGCCACAGGTATTTTATGGTTGAATTTTCTTTTTGAACATGGCCCCAGGCCAGTACCTACTTTCAAACTCAACACACTGTTTTACTGATGCAAGCCTGTGCTAAGTGTCCATGTTTGTGAGATTTCCAGGCAGGTAAGTAGGCAACCTGAACTGGCACTACCTCTTTGTAAAGGTACAAGTAGAGTTCTCTTGCAGTGTGGGTTGGCTTGACGCCACGGTAGTTACGTTTATCTGGCCAAACCTTTTCCCATATGCACCGCAGGGCCTTGCAGAAACTTCCATATGACTGACATCAAACAAATGCATCAGCTATGTTCGTTCATCAACTGCAGAGTAATATCCTACCTTGTTTTCTTCAGGAACCTCTAGACACTGGACTAATAGAAAAAACACTCAGTTTTTTGATAGAAAGGTTGGATAGAAAAATAATCATTAATAGGTAGTATTTTTCTTTTAATGCTTACAAACACACACATAAAGATCATCTAGATATGTAAAATAACTCAGTTCTATCAGCTATTGTGACACCTAGTGCTAAACTGGTTATTGTCAAATATTTCCTTACAAAAACCAGAGCAAAATATTTGAATGAAAACTACTGCTTTCTTGAATAAAAATGACAACTGAATTATTGTTGTATTCTAAGTAATTAATTTATTGTAATGCAGTAATATATCGGGTATTCTTTCCAACTTTTAACTATACAAGCATCAAAAATATATAACTAGTATTTCTGTGAATGTAATCAGTACTTCCTTTGTATTTTATTTCTGTTTCTGTTTTTACTTTATGTTTTACGTGTTGAAATTTTTTTACATGTGTGACTTCCTTTAAAACCAAAAATAAAACCCCAATTCTACAACAGTAAAGTGTGTTTGAATTGATATGTCTTAGAACTAAACTTATTTGTGGCTATGCGCACATAGCTTTCAGAGCATATTAGTGTGTGTTTATGTACACCCAGATCATAACACACATACATACAACAACTGTTTCAGTAAATATGTCTTTATTTCTGTCTTTCACTGCAAGCTGTGTTCTTCTCTGTAAATCTGACACTTATCACATTAAATGTGAATATCACCAAAAAGAGGAATTTACACCAGAAATAAAAGCACTGGTATCCCATAACGATGACAAATCAAGTTTATTTTCCATTTGAAAACATAGCAGGACATTAATTCCTCTCAGTGGCAGATGTTTAAAAGTACGCAGAAAAGGATATTTTTAAAATTAGTTCTATTCATTGAATCTCCAAACAAATTGAGGTTTCCCTTCATGGGTTTTACACATATAGATATATCTCTACCTAGGCTTGTTATCTAGCCTCCTTGTTTAGACAGCTGGGGGAAATACCGCTCTAAAGGTGTGATTTATCTCATCTAAAGTCAACAGCCATGTACTGTCTGTATTTCTCTTCATAATGCAGAATTTTGTCCTATAATATAAGATATTACCAAGTCTAGATGAGATGGAAGATACTTGGAGTGAATGTTTTAGATGTTGCTACTTATAATGCATTTTTTAAACCATTAAAGCAGTGCATCAACAAAAGCAAAACCAAAATTGGCAAAGTAGGGTCTGACTTATGGTCCTGAAATAGATAATTAAAAAATATTTTGTTTTTCCTCCTTTTCCTTCCCCTTTTTTATATAGTAAAAACGGCTGAAAGCTGCAGTCTATAAATTTGGGCTTTTGTGTAGTTGCGTGAGATCAAAGGAAGATGTGTTTAAAGGAAGCCATTTTCACAGCTTTAAAGTCAAGTATTTGCAATCAGAATAGAATTTTTTATTTTTTTTTTAATTAAGTGAAAACTAGAAACAAATACTGGCACCCGTTCTGTCAGAATATGGCTCTCGCACCTCTGTGTACTTCAGTGTCATCAATATTGATCATATGGAGTTAAGAATAGACTCTCACAATTCATTTGGTGGATCAGAAAAATGCACTGTTATGCTTTTGTCTTCACTAATGAGAAAATTTGGTGAATTCCTAGTACTTTGTTGTTCTAGTGATTTTAACAAATAGAATAGAATTAAAAAGGAGGTAGGTAGGAGATATTATGAAGAATGGAAAACATTTTGAAAGAAGTGCAAAACGTTTGAAAAATAAGGTTTATATATATGTTTGAAACAAGCTGGTAGAAAACTTGGTATTTTTCCATTCGTAAGCTGAATTCTCCGTGAATATTTCCTTTCATAATGAAGCTTTTCACCTTAATGAAGTGCTAGTCACTGGAAAATAGTATAGCTGAGATGAATTAGTAACCTTACCAAATCAGCACTGCAGTGACCACAGTGCTGTAGGTGGTACAGGGACAGAGAAAAGCTTTGAGAGAACCACAGCTCTACTGGACTTTATAATTCCCATGAGCTTCAGAACCAGTCAACTCTGGAAACTAAACTACAGAAAGTTTTTGGGTTTTTTTAATATGTTTCTTGTTTCACCATCCCCTACAGCTAGTTATTATTCAGATGAATACAAAAATGTGGCAAGTTTATTAGCACTCTAAAACCTGTAATGAAATGATTTAAATTTAAGTCAGCTCTTTCAGATGAGAAAAGTCTGTGCATCCTATCCCCCAAGGCCAGGAAAAGCAGGCACAGAACATTAATAGAAAAACAATTTTATATTTTTTTCTTTTTTTAAAAATGGTTCAACAGATGCATTTCACTTATAGTCCAATTAGCATATGTTTGATAGATATGAACGACTTACTTGCTTGCTTGCTTTCCCTTTGTTTCTTTCTCTTTCTCTCTCTCTTACTATATTTTCTTTCTAGAAGACATCATAATGCCAAAGTTTCTTAATTAAAAGTCAAATGTTATAATTGCACAAAGGTGCAAGTAACTTTGTGTCATAATCAAAGACAGATTGGAGAAGCCCTTATGAAGGAGTGGGGTATCATGGGAAAAACTTTCTCAATTATTTAGCAAATTTGAGAGTGGATAAAAGAGTCTGGGATCCAGGAAGTTCTAATCCTTTCCGTATCATTGGCTTTATCTTCCCAAAGTGAAACTGAATGCTCCAAGAAACACAATGAAATTGTCTTTGTAATTCTAAGACCTACTCAAGGTGTCTGGGCTGGAAATCACTGTGTCTCTGTGTTCTTCAGTTTCCCATTTCTAATAAAAGAAACCAATGCTTATTATCAGACTGGTAATCCATCCATGCAACGTTAGTCAGCAGAAGTTTATGAGCTGAACTCTGGAACTGTATCTTGCCTTGGTATGACAGTGAACTGTTGCATCACTGAGTTAGCTTATTAGCTTGTTTATAAAAAAGGAAATAAAGCAGTATGTAAACATGCCAAAATTATATCAGTGTGAAACTTTCCGCTATACAGAGAGAGTTAGCAGAAAACCTATGAGTTAGTTATACCTTCCTTGAGCTTTAATTTTACTTTGATTCTGGAAAGCTGCATTGCATTTTTATTCCTCTGTCACAAGGCTATTTTGAAGATTAATTATTGAATGTTTCTAAATGGTTTGGCAATCAATGATAACAATCACTGTACTTTATGATAATTGAACACCTACAAACTTTTTATTCAGTAGAAGAAAATTTGAAAGGTCATTATCAGCCTAGACTTGGTATAGAATTCAAATCTGTGAAAAAAACCACAAAACAAACCCACAACCTAAAACCAAACAAAACTGAATCAAGGAAAGAGGATGGTAATCAGAAAGTCTGGATACAAATGTTTTCTTCCTTTAGGGGAAAATTCAGTTAATTCATTTTACATTTTAAACATTCCCTTGCAGTGATGTGAATTCAGAGCAACATCATTATTCTTGCATACACTCTAAGAAATGAAATGGGATAGGAGAGAAATACCAGACTATAATATTTTGCATTCTGTGGGAAATGCAAAAGGACATGTGATAAAATAGGCTTCAACAGTGTGACGATGGATACTGAACTAGGACCTGGAAAATAGATGAGTGTGGAAAAAATATTTCAGTTTTACTAACATGAAAGCTCAAAATAAACTATCTGGAATTGTTTTAAATGAAAATCTTTAATAATAACATTTAATCATGTTCTTTCTTTTATTTTGCTGCTTCTTTTCTTTCTCACTTTTCATTGACTAGGAACCTCAAAAAAACTGTATGGGCACACTCATTTGCCTAAATAACTTTATCTGAACAGTAGCTACACTTCTTTGGTTGGTCCTTCATGACTTCTAAAACACTGATGCAGTGATCTTTGCAGATGGGTCTTTTTTCAGTTTTGTTACCATAAGGGAATTAATATCTTATTTCTATATGCTGTGTTCTCTGAGAACTAGTTTAAACTGGTAACATTTAGAAAATTAAAATATTTCATCTGCAGACTTTTTTTTTCTCTTTGAGGCAAAATTCTTTGTCATACTTCTCTCTCAGTCAGTTTATGCCTTTACATACAAATGTGAAGAGACAAGAAGTTCAATACAGAAACCCTAGTAAAAACAGATTCCAGACTTAAAAACTTTATACTGACAATTTCTTATAATGGAGAGTGTAAAGAGTTAATTGATTGTGGAATGCTGAACGTTTGTAAAGCTTCTACTACAGACATGTTTATTTTTAATATTAGAAGGTTATTCATAGCTGCCTGACACCTGGCTTTCTGCCGACCTATGTAAGCTTTCAGGGGTTTCCTTGGGTCTCCCAGCAGAAACTTGCTACCCAAGTCTACCTGTCAGGACAAACTTACTGCTTGAGTGTACCAATGCCATCCCCAGACATAAACCCCATGAAATTATGTTGTAGTGAGCAGAGGAGGAAGAAAAATGGGTCTTGTCCAAGTTGGTTGTGGGGAAAGCAGCTACGAAATTCTGGCTCTGTGGCTCCTTCCAGTTTGGACTACATTTGCAACAAGAAGTATGATAATAATAACAATAATAATAACAACAACAATTTAATTTAGCCATTTTCTCCTAAGAAGAAGATATATATATATGTATAAAAAAACTGTGTAACCACAAAAAAGAAGAAGAATCTCAGACCTATATATTTTCTGGTGACTGCTAAGATGTACAGAGTAACTTCATCACCAAGTGAGTGAGGTCAGATCCTTTCTCAGAGACTGTGCCGTCTGCAAGAGGGTGGAGACTATGACATCTTATATTCAGTTATCACCACTAATAACCATGTCTCCTGAACTACCACCACCCACTTATTCAAAGTGGTTCTTTTAGAGTTTTTACTCCTATTCTTTGAATGGTCTTGTCCTAGCTTGCACCACTTAGGTGTAGACAGGTGTGAAGGTTTTACCATCCTCGCTTTAAATATCATTGTTAATGAATGAAACACCCTAAACCACTACCGCCCTCTCACTGATTCTGCAGTTTTAGTCTCATTTTATATTTTCAGTCATCACGCCCTAGCTTGTACTTACCTATTTGTATCTTCTTCATCATCATCTTCTAGTTCTTTCTTTTTCCCTTAAAGGCCCATTTCTGTACCTTTGCTGCAATCTTCTGAGGAGCTTTGACTCCTTTTGAGATGAATGGAAATTCAGTTCTTTAAAATTTACACCTTTCCAGGTCTTATTCTCCTGTTGAATTTCCTGCTTCTGGCTTCGGATATTACTTCTTTATCTAACTGGCCTAATTGTCTGAAACAATTTGAAACACCGACACTGAATTTTGCATTATTAATGGAAGATCTTCCTCTTCTCTGTTTTTAGAACACTAGTATAGACACAAGGCCTTTGTTAAAATCTTGATTTGTCTTCTAATTATTCTATTTGGATGTTGGACTATAAACAAGAAGTTGTGACAAATTGGAAAATAAATGAGGGATAAAGTTACTGACATGTTTGAGATCTTTGTCTTAAATTTTCTTCTACTTTTCTTTAGCTAAACTGTTGTGTCAGCACAATGGAAATAGTCTGCCTTTAAAATAAAATAAAATAAAATAATTATTATGACATACTGCATTTTATCCATTTAAGGCACTGTCTATGTGTAAACATGTTTAATCTGTTTACCAGTATCCAAGATTTGTCTATGGTAATTAATTTGTTCATGAAATTTGTTTTGCCCAAAGAAGTACGGTATAAGTGGTAAATAATTCCCTATGAGCTGTCTGAAAACAAAACTTGGAAAAGATTAATCTTCTTCTACAAGCCTTTTTTCTCTTTTGTATAAGATTGTCCCTGGGATTACACAAAACAGCATTTGAAAGACTCACGCATAAATTCATGCAATTCAAAGCATTTAATATCTCCATATTTTGGTGCATAGTAGCATGCAGCTGCTGTAGTTTGTTTTAGAAAATACTGTAGTTAAATCTTCATATAGCATATTCTGTGATCACATAATATTCTACATTTTTAGAGCCAGGATGGAACTTGGAGATTGAAGGTTCGACTGTTTCATTAGATCTTGCATTAAGACTTCTACAACACCTGTTTTCTTTTTGTTGGTCTTTATTCTGGAGTCCCTATTTACATGAAAAATCCTTCAATGTGTGAACAGTCCCACCAATTTCAAGGTATGTACTTAAAAGAGAAGATACAGTTCTCTATCTTAAAAATATATTTCTAATTGTAAGTGCAAATATTTAAAAAAAACTATACATGAAAGAGATTTCTTTACCTCAAAGAAATGTAGATTTATGTAAACATTGTTTGTACATGTGTCTAATGTAAAAATAATATAATGTTATTATTGCATAAAAATAAAGACACATAAAGAATCACAGTGCCACCTAAAGTGTCACCTACCAGGTTCATACAAAATCCATCACTGCAGGTTCATTGCTCTCTTGCATTAGGTAATCACAGTGAGATTAGGCAGGGTTAAAATTAGCATAAAGGGCAAAAAAATGAGCTAGTCTACTTCTGTAAGCTGGTCCTTGACATTTTATCCTATATTCTGAAAAAACCCACAGATTAGAGTTTTCAGGATTCCAGGACAGTGAATCCAATAAAAAATGCAGTTTTGCAAAAAGTTGAAAATGCAGATTTTGCTAATGGCAATTTGTGAAATTTGTTTTAACAGAGAA
>VXAK01003748.1:57587-77169 GCA_013399435.1 Arenaria interpres | reverse complement strand
AGGGAGCCTACAGGAGAACCGGACTTTGTCAGGTCCTTTGTCAGAAAGTGTAGTGATAGGACAAGGGGTAATGGTTTTAAACTGGAAGAGGGGAGATTTAGATTAGATACTAGAAAGAAATTCTTTACAGTGAGGGTGGTGGGACACTGGAACAGGTTGCCCAGGGAGGTTGTGGATGCCCCATCCCTGGAGGTGTTCAAGGCCAGGCTGGATAGGGCTTTGGGCAACCTGGTCTAGGGGGACGTGTCCCTGTCCAGATCAGGGGGTTGGAACCTGGATGATCTTTAAGGTCCCTTCCAACCCAAACCTTTCTATGATTCTATGATTCTATGATAATCCGGATGGGTAGCCCTAAACTTGTAAGATAAATGGCCTCAGGGCACGAGACTGAGCACAAATAGACAACTGCCCATACAGTGTAGCTGTTAGCACTAAGTCCAGCCCATACACATGGCTTTCATGTGGTGCCTATGGCTGTGTAAATACTTCTGCTTATAAAAAAACACCCGAAAACGGCCACTTCAGGAGGAAGCTAGAGCCTGTGTTTAAAAGATGTTGTTCACACAGCCTGAAAAGCTGTGTGCACTTTCCCTAATATTAGTCCTTAATCTTCTTCCAGGCCTTCTGGACCAGAAAAAAAAAAAAAATTACTGTCTTCTAGAACCGAAACCATGAGCTTTTACACCAAGCTCCATGCATTACACAATAATTTCCAAAAGGCAGAGCAATGCCTCTAGGCTGTTGGGGAAATGTGAGCACTCATCTGGGACAAAACTAAAGGCTTTGTTTTACAAAGGAGGGGGCAGAAAGCAGGACGGGAACGGAACTCCCACCAAAAGTCAACAGGAGTTGAGACTTGAAGTAATTCTGAACCCTTTGACATTCCCAGTTTAGTTCAGTACCCAAAAACACTTAATAAATCACAAGACTAGTGAGGGAAAGGGAAGAAAGGGAAAACCTATCCCACATTCAGCTGTAATTTCTACTAATTTCTGTGTAGGAAAATTTACTAGTACTCATTTCTCCTGTGAGAAGAAAAATCCTTCTATTAAAACAAAAAGATAGCACACCTTTTTCTATCATTTACAGCTTTAAAAATTGCTACTTCAGTCTCCACATTTCAGTTACAAAGTGTGTCTGCTCCTGAAAACAAAGCAAGGAATGGGGTTCTCACCGAATGCATTAGGATTACAAGTATTCACACTAGAACAAAGGCAACATGGGAGAGAACAGCTAATTCATTTGAGAATTATATTTAACATTCATTTCCCAGTAGGGAGATAAAAATAAAAGCTAAACCACTCTTTCATGCTGGCTTGGACCATTTTATATCATTTTCAAATGCCAAGTCCTGAGAATCATAGAATCATAGAATGACTAGAGCTGGAAGGGACCTTAAAGATCATCGAGTTCCAACCCCCTTCCTTGGGCAGGGACACCTCCCACCAGACCAGGTTGCTCCAAGCCCCATCCAGCCTGGCCTTGAACCCCTCCAGGGATGGGGCAGCCACAGCTTCTCTGGGCAACCTGTTCCAGGGTCTCACCACCCTCACAGCAAAGATTTCATTCTAGTATCTTGCACTAGCTTTTGTGGCTGACACATGGTGTCTACTCAAGAAAAAAATAAGACTGATAAATGACCCTCTGCTCCAGAAAACTGTACCTAAACTGACAGAGGAACTCCTTGCATTGCCAGCCTCATAAGAAACAATACAGTTTTAACTAGTTGCTCCCTGACCGTCTTGGCCCAGGCAACTAAAGACATTTAGTTGCAGGGTAAATTTTGATTTTTCTTCTTCTTGTTGGACCATTCACAGGACAGAGTCACGACACGACAGAATATTTAGGGGCAATCTTCATGATAAAGTGGATAAGAAACGGTGTCTTCCTTCTCTCCTCTAAACTTACCAAGCAGACTTCCACCAACTTTTCCATTTCTCCCCTACAGAGAGCTGTTACAACATTACACTCAGATTCTGATCTTCTGATACAAAGCTCTTTCTCTGGCCTTTTACCCAGCCATGATCAAACTCCTTTTTCCTCCTCCCTCACCCTTTTTTTTTTTCTTTGTCAGTGGCTTTCCTGTCTGACTCTAACAGCTGTTTGTCCTTTACGGGCTCTGTCTTCCCACAGCTCACAGCTGCACTAACAGACTTTTCCAGCAATCTGCCCAGTCTCTGAGTCTTTCTTTTGGCTTCCCAGCAAATCCAGAATCTCCACCTGCATCTCCGGGTTATCCCCAACACTCAGAGTGGGATCTAGCTTTAATTTTACTGGCAACAATTTTTAATAGCAACACTTACTCTTTTTTTTTTTTTTTTTCCCTTCACTGGAACAAAGGAAAAAACCAAGACAAATATAAGAGGAAACAAGGATGTTTTACTATCAAGCGCATGATGAATAGAAGTCATAGAATCACAGAAATTAAAACTGGAAAAGACCCACCGGCTATTTGGTCATCTTGTCTGTCCCTGCCAGTGCAGGACCATTCCCCACAGTACTTTTAAGAGTAATAAAGAATGCAGAATTAATAATTATTTGACCTTTTATTATGGTTCACAATGACGTTACTGTGTTGCTTTCCAGCCTATTTTTTCCTGTGTTCACTGTGTGTATATATACACAGAACCAGTTCCATCACTTCCCTTTTCACTGCCACCCAGAAAGGTTGCCTCCCTCTGTAACAACATTGTTCTGTAACACCTGAGCCCAGATCTTCTAGAGCGTGAAATTCCTTTCTCTGATCTGGACTTGATCTGTCTACTAAAACAGAAGCACGGGCTTCAAATTTTATAATCTAAGCCATTTATAAAGAACAGGAGCAACAGTGTTAAATTCAAGACGGCCTCCTTCCCCTTCTGTTGCTGAGATCTTCCTCCTCTTAGAACCACAGAGTCAGAGAACAACCCCGGCTGGAAGGGACTTCTGGATACCAACCAATCCAAACTCCCACCCAAGGCAGGACCAGGTCTAAACATCATCAGGTTTTTTAGGGCTTTGTCCAGTTGAGCTCCAAGGATGGAGAGTCGACGAGCTGCTTTGTCAACCTTTTCCATCATCCCACCACTCTCAGTAGGGAGAATTTTTTCTTTCTATTTAATTGCAATTTCCTGTCTAGTAGGGTGGGCAAAACAGGACTGGTCAATTGGCAGTTTCAGACAAGGAAAGGTAGTGAGTTTCTTCCAGGGTCCATCTGGGATCAATAGAAGACAAGACAGAAGACAAATCTACCTACAGTGTAGGTCTGGAGTCCATCCTGGAGAACCAGCCAATAAACTGTGAGAGCAGGAGACAGTACTGTTTCTAGAATGTAGCTCAGGCAAAGCCTGAGGGCTCAGACATGGCCTTAAATGAAGTCCCCAGGCAAGTTGTATGTGTGGAGGCTTCAGTAAAGCTGGTCAGGGCCATAAAGGCACATTAGTGCATTCACCATACTGTTATTTCCCTTGCTGTTACTTATGTCCACTGGTTCTTTTCCTTTCACTGTGAACCTCTGAGCAGAGACTACCTTCATCTTCTCTATAAGCAATCACTCATTAGATAGTCAAGGGCGCTGATTAGTCTTCTTTTCTTAGGCAAAACACAGCTTCCTCAGCATTTCCTCTAGCATGTACTCCAGACCTCAGCTATTCTGGTGGTCCTCCACCAGACTTTCTTCTGTATGTCAATATCTTTCTTGTCTTGTCTTTATCTGATCCCAAACTGGATGCAGTAACCCGATGTGATCTCAAAAGCGACAACCAAAGCAGAAGAATCCCTCAACCTGCTGGCTACCCTTTTGCTAATACAGTCCAGTATGCTCCTGTCCTTCATCAGTGCAAGAGCACATTTTGACTCACATTCAACTTGTCCACCTACACCCCCCTGGACATTTTCTGAAATCTGCTTTCTCTCCAGTCAGCACCCAGCCCTTTTTGCATGTGTTTATCATATTTCAGGTGCAGGACCCTGTGCTTTCCTTTGTTGAACTTCGTAAGGTTTCCATTAGAACATTTATTGAGCCTCTCAAGATCCTTCTGAATGGAAGCCATGTTCCACAGTGTATTGGTTACCACATGTTGGTGTGGTCAGTAAAGCTGATGAGGATGCAATTTATTCCACCACTCAGGCATTAATGAAGACACCGAACAGTAGAGACCCCAGTACTTAACCCTGAAGAATCACACTCATAACCAGTCCTCAGCTCCATTTCAGACTCCTGACCACTGCACTTTAAGCCTGGCGATCCTCTTCCCCCATTGTCCATCTATCATGTCCATGCTGAAGGCTTTAGTAAAGTCAAGGAGAAAAATATCCTCAACTGTTCTTTCATTCTCCAAGCCAGTCATCTCCTTATGGAAGGCTATCTCCTTACGGTTGGGCATGATACTCCTGGAATATCCATCCTGGTAGTTCCCAAATACCTCTTGTGCTTCCTGGGGTTGGAATTGGCATCCAGGAAGACACAGCCCATAATCTTCCTATCAGCCCAGACTGAGACTGGGCTGACAAGACCCTTCTTGGTCTTCTCAAAGGTGGGCTTGACCTTGCTTTTTTCCAGTTGTCAGGAAACTCCCACAATTTCATGGTATTTTAAAGATGATAGGTGAACTTTGTTATTACAACGCCAACTCCCTCAGGCACCCCTAGATGGTCACCACCTGTGCCCAGATTTTTACCTATTTGATTATTTCAGTTTCAGCTGTTATTCTAACTTGTTGGCAGTTCCACAGCTAAATTACACAGACATAATGGGCCTTCATTTGAAGACAATTCTTAGGGAGCAGAAAGAAAGGTGTTCCTTTCCTTGTGGCTATAATTAAGACTGTAATTACCCTCAGTATTCTTATCTAAAGAATACCACTATTTCACTCAGGTAAGCGTAGGCATGTAGGAGCATGAAATATTGTCTTTTCTATGTCCTATTTTGTGCTGTGCTCTCCAGAACTACTACAAAAGCCTCTCTCAAGAGGAGGGGCTCCCATGATTTTTCATTGCCTGCATTCAGAAAGTGTTAGTCAGGGTAGCAGACCCTCTACCTGACTCAACCATACCTCCCATGTCAGGTCCCCGTCAGCATCATGTATACTGAAACATTTTATTTGCTCTTCCTTCCTCTTCTAATGCCACCGCCATTGTTGTTGGCACACAGCAGAAGAACTGTGGGGATGCCAGGGTATCAAAATCTGTTGCTATCGTGCGGCAATATGACAAATAAAGACATGAAGCCAATTCTCCTTCCTGTAAAGAACAGATAGACTCCATATTTCTGCAAAGCTCTGGTTGCAAAGTAACTTTACACTGTGTTTTCCCAAATTCACTGAAATGTTAATTACCTTGGATAATATAGTAGTTAAATGGTATTTATTGCACTACTATTTTCCCATTCTTACATTGTATAATGTTCAATGCAATGAACATAAACATGGAAATCGCAGAAGTAAAACCAGTCATGATTTTTCTGGGTGTGGTGCAACCAAATGGATTTCTGAGACAGAAAGAGAAAAAATGTCACTGCAGATAATTGTTATGGCACATTATGGTCACATTCATTTGCTTCCTCTCTGGAATGTACAAGAGCAACCTCAACCTCTTGTCACACTCAATGTCTTTATTTGTCTCCAAGGAGAACTGTTTGAATACAAAAAAATCACAGTGTGAGAAATCAGAATTTAAAACAAAGAGACATATGAGAAATTGACTTAAACATGAATTTAAAAGTCATATAAGTACACTTTTAAGGGCTTATATTGGAAGGGATAAGGGACTGCATAAGATTCAGGGATGTTTCAGTCTGGAGACTACTGGAATAGTGAACGTATAAAGTCTCAAAAGTAGCTTTTATAAACTTTGAGGCTTCCCCCCTCCAGAATTGAGAATCTATACTGTGATCAGTGCAAGAGCTGCCACCCCAGGAAGCTACATGAACTTCATAAAACTTCAGAAGCTAGGTCTGGTACTGGTAAAAGTTGCCTTTATGACATTATTTTTGTCAATTTCTGCCAGCAGAAATAGATGTATTTGCTAACAAACTAACAAAAAAAACCCCAACCTTTTACAAACCTAAAGGATTTAATAGGCAAATACATCGTGAGACCTTCAGGTGCTTGGCATTTTTACTCAGGGCTTGCTGAGACATCATCTTTACTGACAGTTTTGCCTGTCTACAAACTGAATAGAAATTCAACCTGGACCTCAAAATTGGGCCCTGCTGTTTTACTTTCTGCCGATCCACTGGAAACATGAGGTTTTTCCACTGGTTTTGCCAGAGCAGTGGGAATTCTGTTTCATGCTTAAGCAGTGGAAAACTCTTTCTACCCCTGTTAGGTACAGTGGGCCTCAAAATCTTAACAAGTAAATCAAAAATTCTTATTTTAATAGGCGACGAGCTCAAAACTTTTGCTTGATTTGTCCGGGAGCATTTTATTGTAGCTACTTGCAATGTTCCTGTGAGAGGTGCTCAATATGTGGTTTTGCCTTGCCAAGACTTTCTTTTTTTTATCATAGCTCATTAAAAAGAGCCATCTAGCAGAGATTTTTATGATCTACATTTATCTGGTAAAAAAAAAAAAGGCTGAGCAAATGGTTCATTAATAATGCTGAATCAAAACACCCTCTTTAAAAAAAAAATGAATGCTGTTGATGCCAGACCTAAATTCATTAGTGCTTCCAAACCATAGACCTAAAGTTTTTAAATATGTCATTTGTTTGGTAATTTTTTCCACATGCTTGCTGCCTTCCATGTCAAAAAGATGTTGCCCCATACACATTCTTTCTGTCCTGCTTCTAGCTGCTAAAATGCACCCTGTAGTATAGCTGCTTTTCATAGCTACTGAGAGTTGAGAAGATCCACTTTATACAGCTTTGTAAAAATAGCAAGACTTCGCAGACAGGGTCTTCAGATGGTTCTAATCAGCATCACTCCAAAGAGTTCAAGAAACTGTACTAATACAGACCAGCTGAGGATCTGGCCCCCTTTATGTTAGAAGAGAATGAAACCAATTTTTCTTGGTCTTTCTTTGGCTCTCTAATATATGAAAAAAAAAAAAAAGAATAAAAAAAAAGGATGATATTCACTCTGTGTGAAATTTATCCCCCCTCAAAAGCAGTTTATGCCAGCCTGTACACCAATGTAGTATGTCTTAAGGAATTGTAAGCAAAGCCTGCTTTATTCTATATCCTAGTGAATCCCTTCACAAGTGTAGAAAGCTGATCCCAAAAGGAAAAGCCAAAATTCCTGTGAGTTTTGATGGGGAGTTACGAAAACATCAGTAGTGCCACTGTGCCACTGAGCTTTCCAAATTAATTTTCTAGCTCCACACTAGAAATCCAGTAGACTGGAATAAGTTCCTCCTGCCAACTGAATGTAAAGCCACCACAGCTATGTCAGAAGGTTGTGTTTTGGGCAGGCAGCCGTAAGCTTTGTCTTCGTGTGGAGCAGATCATCAACCACACGATAGCAGCAGTGGATCCATAGCATGGATCTAAGCCTCGCTGGGAAGTGTGGTGTATTCAGCATTACGTTAATAAAGCTCTCTGGATCAGAGCTAGTGCATGTCCCACCACTTTGGAGTGCAGGTAGAATAAAATTACATCTGCCCCCAACATACAAAGACACATATACAGTTATCCATGCTCCTACTGTGTATTTATAGAATGGGAATGTAAGGTCCCAGCCCAATAAAACATTTGAGTCCTGGACTAATTTTGAGAATATGAGCAGTCAGTGAGACTATATGCCCACTTTCAATAAAGTGCATAATTAAGCACTTTGCAGGACTGGGGTCTCAAATCACCATGCGCAGGCCATATTCCAGACTAAGTCACGGTCACCGTGTTTTATCTATGTAAAATTCTATTGCCATTCCTTATTTCCCTTCTTCTGGATTAGTAATGGGTTAAGTGAATGGGGCAGAGTAGTTCTTCTGCACAGCTGACTCCATCCTGGTAATTGTGCAAGCATCTCTGCGCGTCTCAGCTGGAAAGCTTCGCATGCATATGTTGCTATACTCAACTGGCAATGTAACGTAGTAAGCATATGTGTGAGGAAAGGGAAAGGACAAGTGGGTCTCCCAGATGGTAGAACAATTTTGTTTCTTTTTAAGAAACTCAAAGAAAAGCTGCCAAGTTCCAGCCACAGAGCTGAAGTAGCTTTGTTCATCGCTGGAAAAAAAATTATATTGGACAGCTGAAAGTACAGTGGTTGCTTTCTCTGTCCTTTCCTGCCCATCCCTCCTTCTCCACAACTGCTTTCTGACTTCAAACGATGAAAGAGTCTCTATACTGATGTAGCTCTTCTCCTCTGGTTCCTCAATACCAGAGGAAAGAAAGAACCTCTACTAATTGCCACAATCCTGATAAGATGTTTGTGTTCCTTCTTTAGCAGGCTATTTCACATAGTGCTGATGACTAGTGCGAATGTGAGGTGCTTTTTAGTGAGTAATGCCTTTACAGCACAATACAAGGATGATGTACGTGGGAAAGGCTGTTGTATATTGAACATAGACCACTGGATCATGGTTCTTTGTTCATCTCTACCCTGTCATTGGGGTATCTTTTCTCCATTATTGGTGCTTCTTCAAATTCCTTGTCCCTGCTCCTCCATGATTTAAGTAGGCTGTACACACATCAAGGATGTTAGCAAGAGTCCCTGCCTGCGGCGGTCCTCACACCCCACCTCCCCCTGCTTTATTCTGATTTACCAGCAAGAAATTCTGTGTGAGTTGGTGAAGGAGGTTTTGGTGCTTAGAAAACTTCAGAGACTTCAGAGGAAGGAGTTAGGAAACAAAGGAAGCAAAGAAGGTGAGCAGGACGTAGTTTCAAAAAGGAGACCAGAAAGGCATGAGGAGATGGGAGAGGCAGTAGCAAGGAATAAAGAGAGGAGCAGACTGAAAAGATTCTGCAAAGAGCTATCTACCAGACTCAGTGGGGTTTAGAATGATTCAGTCATGCTGACCATCAGCACAGAAAAGTAACACAGCAAGGTGAAAGATGTGGAGATGCCATAGTGGTCTTCAGGATTGATGCAGTATATTTGAGAAACTTGATGCAACATCTCTGAAAAGCCCTTTTCGGGGAGAATCTTCCTTTCAAACAGGAACTTTAACACCTCTGCTGACAACAAGAGAAAGATGTTCACCTCCTTTTTTGGGTATGGAAATCCAGTATTGGCCTGCAAATGGAAAAGATTAGGAAGGCTGGCGTAACTCTATTATTGCTGCAACAGGGACAAATTTGGCCAACACAGAACAGAGCTGGCTGTGAGTCTCACAAATCAGCCTTCCTGGTGGTAGCTGAGTACTAGTCCCAGCTGAAATAAGGGCTAAAGAGGCACATGAACAGGAAAAGAAACAAACCAAAAGTTTAACTAAACAACTTAGTACATCAGGAAAAAAAAATAGGAAGGAGAGAGAAAGATCTTGGTTTGAGTTCAGGGTAAAAGTTCATGTGGTTCTTACTGTAACTGAGCCATTTCACACAAACCATCTGCAACTGTTCTAATGGTCCCCTTACAGTTTGTCATTAAAATATCTTCAAGTGAGTCAAAATCCAATTTTTTTTTTTCTTCAGGTAAATTGGACTCTTTTGGACAAAAATCTCTTAAATCTTTTCCCACCCATTCAGTCCCATTTTTATAGCCAAGGGACCGAAGCCCGTTCAAGAGCTGGATTGACAAAGTAACTTAAGCACTACTTAAGCACTATGCTACGCATCCCTGCTGGTGGGGAGGACCATCAACCACAAGTTGGTGTGGTTGAAAGTCTAAGCTTCTCACATAATGAGTTAGGTACTTCCAGATAGTAGTGAACAGGCAGCACATGAAAGAAAGTACCTCATGCAGCCAACAAGAAATGCCAGCATGGTATTTAACTCAGGGAGAGAAAGGAAGTAAACCTATATCCTACAGGCTACAAGAGTGTGATAGCCACTGAACACTGTGCTAAAAAACCAAAACAAAACCCACAAAAAAAGGAGGCGATACTCACTGAGACACTACCACCACTGCCTATTTGATGAAGAACCCAGTGGCTTTTGGCGTGTTGACACTGCACCCAGCACTTTGATTTTCTCGGGCAACACAGACAGAGGAACATCTAATCTGTGGATCCTCAAAAATGCTTGACTGTGACACAGGCACCCCATTACTAATGGCACCTGAAGCTAAGACCTTGCTGAGTACAGTTCATGAAAGGAACGTAAAGGTGTAAGGAACGTGAATGTTGAAGACCGTGGTGCCTACAGACCTCAGATACCTGCAGGCTGGGAACGGAGGAATTTTTGGATCAGGACTTTGTGCTTGGGCACCTACTGTGGGGGTTAGAAGAATTAAACTCCTGAATCTTCAGGGGATTTAGCTCCAAGAGCTCTATCCAGAGGCATTTGGTCAAGTAGAAGGGTGTAAATACTGTTTCACATCAGCAATATCCATTTCTTTCGCAACTCTCTTGCTAGCTGTCTGCCTTCTCTATGGTCTTTCTCAGCAGATGCAGCTACGCACAAAGTCATACCCTGAGGTAGAAATGCTGTCAGCTTCCACACAGAGCTTCTGCTTGTTGGCACTGACTGCACCAGAAGATGGGCATGGAAACAGTATGTCTTCCAAAGCTGGAAACAGCTATTGCACGCAGCCCCTTACCCCACAGCACCATTTCTATGCGAGTATCCTTGGAAGAGAATTCATTTCTTTCTCTGTCAATTCATTTGGTTCAATTGCCTCGAAAGTCCCATGTCTAATACTATTTAATCTGATAATTAGTGATTTAGCCAGATAGGTTGCTATAACACAAGCAATTTGTTTCTGTATAGCCCAGCATTAGAAACAATCCAGTCCCCTAGGACTGAAGGCCTTCAGCTCCTACCAACGTAGGGTGTGAAGAATCAAGTCAAACCTCCCCTTTCTTGGATACGCTCTTCTTTTGCCATTTTCATCTGCAAAGCTTGTGCAGAGGTTCAATCAGAGGGAAGTGTTTACAATGGCACATTGAAGACAAGGCAACACAGACTTGGTGTGTTAGTGCTACCATGAGTGCAAGGTGATAGGCAGGATGGGCCAAATCTGGGGGCGGGTAGCTCTAAAAAACAGGGAGTCCGATTCTCCTTTTTTAAAATAATAGTTAATACTAATAATGCCAATAAGTTAAAAGTCTAAAACTAATGAAATGAAGAAAGAATCAGGCCTCAGGAGTGTAATTTAGATCTGAATTTGATGGTGGAAAGGACACCAGGGAAGGTGAAACAGGAAAGAGGTGATATAATTCCTAAAGAGAAGAGCAGTTTGGCAACACCATTCTGGACGTCCTGCACTTCAGAGAACAGGCATTTAAAAGGGGAGAGGAAAACAGAAGCTGAAATAGTCAAGAGCACAAGCAATTAAAGCTTCAATAACAATTTTAGCTGAGGAATCTGGCATTTAGTCACAAGTTAGAGGCTTGTAACAACCAAAAAGCGGCGACTGTTGCTTCCTGCACTAAATGTATCTTTCAGTTTCATGACACTTTTCTCTGCACAACTTTGTACAACATTTGCCTTCTGCTGGTGGCCACAACTGCAGTTCCCTCACAGCTCATGGCTTCCGCAAGAGATTCGTTCCTTTGTCTCCTCCTTCTCCACTTTCTCTTCACGCTCCAAAGGAACTTCTTCCGTCCCAAGCTGATCTGTACAGCCTCTGTGGGAACTCCTGCGGCAGAGTTAACTTGCTGGCTCACCCTGGGACCTGCTGCCCTGTGCCAGGACCAACGAAGAAAGGAAAGGCCATGGCACTCAGATGCATTTGGACTATACCACAGACCTGAGGTCCTGCCAGAAGACATGCTCTATTCAGCTCCAACCCAATGCTGTGGCTCATTCTATTTAGTCAGAGAAAGCTTATAAAATATTCAATCTCCCCTCTCTCAGCATGAGTTTCCTGCAGTTGCATCTCAAATGGTCTTCCAACTGAGTGTATATAAATTACTTTCTCTGAACCTGGAATGATTTTGATCTTCTTTATGTACCCCCACCTGACACAGCCTTAACTGCTGTTACACTGGTAGCTTGCTTTTTATACTATTCCATACTTTGCTTCAAGTTATTTTTCCTGAAAAGCTGCGTTGTATTCATGTCAGCCCCAGCAAGACACTGCAGAAGTTCCAGTATGAGATATCATATGGTATCGCTGGCAGCTTTTCACCATGAATACCCAATTGAGTGAATTAGATCTTTCCTCTTATCCTGCCACCATCGGTAGCACCAGTTTTCCTATCCAATTAGCCCATTCTAGTCATTATCTGCCACTGGAAATGTTTGTTACTTTCTGAGGGCAAGGATCAAGGAAGCCCCAGAACTATACTAAAAATACATGGGCCTTCAACAGCCTCCATTATCACTTGTCACCAGCAGCAACATGCTGTTGTGGTGTGTTTTGAGGGAATCTTTGTTGATGCTGGCAGTCATCTTTCAATGAGGAATCATATGAAGTTTCTACTGAAGTCCAGAACTCCAAACTGTGGGAGCCACCACCTAAACACAGCCCACTTGCAAGACCCATGACACAAAAAGATAATGATTCATAGGATGTTTCAGTGGGTGTTATTTAATGAAGTGCATGAAATACTGAAACAGATTGAAGCCATTGTGAGAGAGACCAATAAAAAGGTCAAGCAAACAGCAAAAGAATTACTAAAAATTTGGCCCTTTGGAAAAAAAAAGGAAAAAAAGGAAAAAGAGTGAGCATTTCTTGGGCAGGATGCTTTCAGAAAAGCATGTGTGAAAATGCACTGTAAGAATCTGCCTTCTATTGTTTAACTTAAATTATATTCCAGGATCAAGGTGGCCATGTGGTACTGCATCCAGATCTAGGGCCCCCAACTTGAGAAGGGCATGGACCTGTTGGAGTCCAGAGGAGGCTACAAGAATGCTCCGAGGGCTGGAGCTCCTCTGTTGTGAGGACACGCTGAGGGAGTTGGGAGTGTTCAACCTGGAGAAGAGAAGGTTCCAGGGAGACCTTAGAGCCCCTTCCAGTCCCTAACGGGGCTCCAGGAAAGATAGGAGGGACTCTTGATCAGGGAGGGGAGGCATAAGATGAGGGGTAATGGTTTTACACTGAAAGAGGGGTGATTTAGATGAGATTGGGGAAGAGATTCTTTGCTGTGAGGGTGGTGAGACCCTGGCCCAGGTTGCCCAGAGAAGCTGTGGCTGCCCCATCCCTGGAGGGGCTCAAGGCCAGGCTGGATGGGGCTTGGAGCAACCTGGTCTGGTGGGAGGTGTCCCTGCCCAGGGCAGGGGGTTGGAACTGCATGAGCTTTAAGGTCCCTTCCAACCCAAACCTTTCTATGATTCTATGTACTTATGCACTTATGCACCTGAAGATTTAGGATAACAGTGAAACATAATGAAGTCTAACCCTCTTCAGCCCCGAGACTATTGACTCTTCCATGGATAAATGTATCACAGAAGTCACCTTTACTGTTACAAGCTGGAATTAAATATTTGTTTTGTCAGAAGCCCTTCAAAATATCCCCATGTTCAAAGGGGTGTGAGTTGGGTGGTTTTCTGAGTGACCTGGTTTCTTTCAGTGAAAATCTTTCAGCAGGAAAGAAAATCTACCACAAATCTGACTTTTCCCAGAATATTTTGGCTTTTGTCACTCTTTTAAAGCAAAAACTTTATCTGTGTTTTTCAGCTACCAGAAATAAAGTTTTCAAAGGCAAAACTCTTTTTATTTAGGAGTTGAAAATGGTGAGACAAACCACACATACTTCTAACCATAACTATTCCATCTGAAAGACAGAAAAGAAGAGATGGAGGTTGATGCACCTATTTCTCTAAGTAAAAACACAGAAAGGATTAGGCTGGCTCTTTCCCACAAGCATGCTTTTCCATTCCCTGTACCAGTCTCTGTATTTGATAAAAAATGTATTTGAATGATAAACACTACAAATAAGCCAAGTTCTTTTTTTCTCCTAAGACACAGTAAATTAGGAATTAGTGCATTCAATTTATTATATATTCCAGACTCGAACCAAATCTGAGCAGAATTTGGCTGCGTGTTTCAGGTGTGGCTTTATTTATGACTACATTGATAATATGGTAATGATGAAAAAAGCCAGAGGAAGACTTCCTAGACATGAATTGCTTTGCCCTGACAGTCAGGGACAAAATGATCTATTTTCCCTCCTAACTGGCAGTGATAACACTTTGTGGGAATGACAAAATATGTTCTTGAGTGGAGCAGAAGATTAGGCTGGGAAAGATTAGTAAAGTGACAGTCAGAGCAAGATAGAGGGTACTGGTGACATAGAGGGGCTGGGAGATGCCTGTAAGGAACTAGAGGTTGAGGCACTCTCTCTGTGCTCCATTTGCTTCTCCAGCCCTCCCTGCTTCCAGTCTGACCCCCCTTGAGTGGGCGTAGAGGCAAGAATACTTGTGGCCATAAGAACCTACCTCCATAAGGAGCAGGAGGACAGGTAGGGCTCTGGACCAAATACCTGAGCACAGTCAGTTTTTCTCTGCTAAGCATGTGAGGGTTGAAACACTCCTGTCTACTCAGCCCCTTGCAGCACACCCAGACTTTACACCTGTCCCCGCCAACATGGAGAGAGCATAAGTCTGCTCAGGAGGCAGGAGAAGAAATGAAGAGAGGAGGACAGGAGGATAAAAGTGAGGCCTTTTCACAGAATCACACAGTCACAGAGTGGCTGATGTTGGAAGGGACCTCTCAAGGTCATCTTGTCAAATCACCTGCTGTGGGAGAGCCACCTAGAGCAAGTTGCCCAGCACCATGTCCAGATGGCTTTTCAATATCTAAAGAAGGCAAGGAGATTCCACAACCTCCCTGGGCAACTTGTATCAGTGCTTGGTCACCCTCACAGGGAAAAATTTTTTCCTGATGTTCAGAGCAACCTCCTGCGGCCTCACCAGTGCTGAGGAGATGGGAAAGACCACATCCCCCAACCTGCTGGCAAACTCCTCCTAATGCAGCCCAGGATACCATCAGCCTTCTTTGCCACAAGGCCATGTTGCTGGCTCATGTTCAACGTGGTGTCCACCAGAATCCCCTGGTCCTTTTCTGCCAAGCTGCTTTCCAGTTGGGTGCGCCCCATCATGTACTGGTACAAGGGGTTGTTCTCCAGGTGCAAGGCTTTGCACTTTCTCGTGTTGCACTTCATGAGAATCCTTTCACCCCATATCTCCAGCCTGTTGAGGTCCCTCTGAATGGCATTGTGAACCTCTGGCACATCAGCCACTGGTCCCAGATTTGCATCATTTGCAAACTTGCTGAAATACACTCTGCTCCATCATCTAGATCATTAATGAAGGTGTTTAACAGGCTTGGACCCAGAGCTGACCCCTTGGATATACCACTAGTTACCTGCCACTGGTGGGGTACACTGCTAGTTACTTACTTTTATTTGAAGACCCTCCCAATCCCAGCAACATAGAAGAAAATAAAGTCAAATGGAGAGAGTATGTACGTGCACCTCCTTTCCCACCTAACCCCATGTTCTCAGCACCAGCAGAAGGGAAGGGAGCTGTGGGGCAGGGGGAGGCTGGTGAGAACCACACAAGCAGAGGAGCCAAAGCTACCAGAGCTGGTCTCAGAGCTCTAAGATGAAGCGTGATGTACTGTTAGGCAATTATTCCTATCGGCTTTGCTAACGTTTTGCCCAAGTTTCACATTAGACAGTGACGTCAGTAAAGTGTATCTCGCACACTGAACCACGTCTGCACTCTGCAACATGCAACCTCGTTACCTCGTCTGTGAGTAATAACTCTGCTCTCCGCAGCTGTTCTCACACTATTCAAAAATATAACCCCTTGACTGCTGCTGAGGGCACTCATATTCCCACGTCAAGCCAGGATGACACATACTGAACACCGCAATGACGCATGGAAAGGTCTCGTACAGTGCTTCCTGCCTTCATGGCCGTAACGGAGGATTACCGGACGGACAGGGAAAATTATGTCCATTCCGCTCCAAAACACTGACCTCCAGCGGCCAAACCAGATGTCGTAAAACGCAGCCTGTGCTTTAGGACAAATGTGTAACCCTTACGGCTGCTTCTCTTCCAAACACTTGGAGCTGTGTGATGCAAATATTCCCATGAAAGAGTCGAGGACAGGGCAGATTTCCTCCCTGACTTCATGCCTTACACTCTGGCCTTGCCCCAAGGCACGGTCCTGGCCGGAGCACACCCTACAAGATGGCTCGGGGGTCTCCTTTTTTTACAGCGTGAACACTCGGAACCAACAGCTGGACAAAACTGTTTGCAAATCTTCGCAGCTAAAAAGAGTAGATTTTCAAAGGCACTAATGGTCTAAATGCCCACCAACTTTTTTTTTTTCAGTCCTGAAGACACTCGCCCATGTGTTTGAATTGCTTTGCCCCTGGAGTCCTTGATGGCTGCCACACAAATATAACTACACAAATACACAAATACACAACACAGACCTGGGTTTTGGTGATTTGTCCTCCTGTCCCAGCAAAAGACTAAGCATCCCTTAGACCAGCAAGATCCCAGAAGCATCTATGATGCTTTAAGCTGGGCACGTGACAACACTTAACAAGCAATTGTTACAACTAGAATGATGAGGCAGGGCTCAAAAACAAAACCACCCAGATGTTCTCATGTGTCTTTAAACAACCCCAGCTTTGGTTCACCACATGCTTACATGATAATTCCACATCAGTACTAGGATGTGGTAGTTCAACTCAGCCAGTACAGGGAAAACCTAAGGGGCTCCTCCCATCATCTAATAAGCCAAAAAAAGACCTCACACTCAAGCCTTTCAAAAGATGATTAAAGTCCCTTTGTGTTCCTGCAAGCCCAGAGCTTCCCAGGGCTCAAGCTGGGACAACCAGCAGTGACCTGGTGTGTGTTTCTCATGGGCCTGAAGCAAACCCAGGGCTAGAGATCTAGTCTAGAAAGCAGTTGTGCCATTTAAGAGTCTAAGCCCCCAACTTTAGGCATCCACATTTAACTGAGAAACGGTGAACTTTAAGCTTTTGTAAAATTGGGAAATTTTACAGTCTAGACACATTAAAGATTATAAAAATGTTAGTCTTCTGTGAAGTTTAATCACAAGTAGTGAACTCGAGAAACAATGAAAACTCCAGAAGGATGTGTTCCTGCTTATTTCATTTTAGATACTTTGCATTTAAATGTCATAAGTAGATGGGAAGTTGCAGTTCTCAGACAACCAAAAAAAGATATGGTTTTACTTCACCCAAAATTTAAAGATCTCAGAAGCCTATGAGTTTGCTCATGAGAGACAATGGCAGAAATACAACTGGAGACACTCCAAGTGGCAATTTTCTCTTTCCAAGTGTCAGACTGTTCCGGGTGGCAGCTCTCTATTTCGGAAATCATTTTCTATGCTGACCTCTTCACTCCCACTTCACTAGGAGGATGCTTAGAAATAGCACATTTTTATTACATGTAGTTGCATGAGGGTGCTCGCAGGCCTGATGACATCTAGGCATTTGGAGGGGTGAGCTCTGAAGAACAGTGCTGACACTCAAAACTCCCCATTTATTCTGAGATAGATGTACACAGTGCAGTTGCACACAGTGCAGAGGCACCTGAGATCTGTAAAGAGGGTCCCCTGTGCCTGCAGCAGTACAGTGACAAGGGGTACTCAGCACCTACAGAGGTACCAACCCTGTTTCCAGCTCACAGCAGGCTCAGCGACCACGCTGTGATGTCCAGCAACATCCTGAGATGTTCTCCTCAACAAAAGTCTAGGTGTATCCAAAGACCCATTGCCCTCCAGGAGGCAGGACCACACCAGGAGAGGACAGAATATGCAGAAAGAGGGGGGGAAAGTGTATCTGAAGCACTCTCACCCACACATGCAAACCCCAGGCATGAGAAAGTGAGTATATCCTCAGTGAGAGTGTGGGTGTGCAGCCCTGAAGAGAAGGACTTGGGGCTGTTGGTGGATAAAAAGCTCAACGTGAGTTGGCAACATGCGCTGGCAGCCCAGAAAGCCCACTCCATCCTGGGCTGCATCCCCAGCAGCGTGGCCAGCAGGGCCAGGGGGGGATTCTGCCCCTCTGCTCCGCTCTGGGGAGAGCCCACCTGGAGCTCTGTGTCCAGCTCTGGAGTCCTCAGCACAGGGAGGACATGGACCTGTTGGAACGGGTCAAAAGGAAGGCTACAAAAATCCTCCAAGGGCGGGAGTCTCTCTGCTGTGAGGACAGGCTGAGAGAGTTGGGGGGGTTCAGCCTGGAGAAGGGAAGGCTCTGGGGAGACCTTAGAGCCCCTTCCAGTCCCTAAAGGGGCTCCAGGAGAGATGGGGAGGGACTCTTCATCAGGGAGTGGAGCCATAAGATGAGGGGGAATGGTTTTAAATTGAAAGAGGTGAGATTTAGGTTAGATCCTGGGAAGAAATTCTTTGCTGTGAGGGTGGCGAGAGCCTAGAACAGGTTTCCCAGAGAAGCTGTGGCTGCCCCATCCCTGGAGGGGTTCAAGGCCAGGCTGGATGGGGCTTTGAGCAACCTGGTCTGGTGGGAGGTGTCCCTGCCGGTGGCAGGGGCGTTGGAACTGGATGATCTTTAAGGTCTCTTCCAACCCAAACCATTCTATGATTCTATGGTAGTCTGTGTGTGTGTAAATGTATGTAAATATATGCGATGATCCCACCTTGGCCCTTGCTTCTTCTCCACCTAAACTCTACACCTGACAGAGACAGAGATGCTTTTTTCGGGTATGGCCACAGTACGGCTGCAGGACTGACCCAGGCTGCCTTGATAATCTTATTCTGGCACAGGGAATAACCGATTACTTCAGACATTTCATGCCAGCCCTGAGCAGCTTTTGAAATGGAACATGTGCAGAGGCACGTGTAACCCGAGCATCCTTGCTCTCTACTTCTGTATAGATAGATACACGGATGAGATAGTCACTAAATTTAGTAGTTGCTATAGTAGAAAGTGTATTATTGTTTTAAAATCAGGAAGTAACACATTCTCTCCATTCTTCACTATTTACTTTTATGGGTTCTAATGTACATTCAAAAACCAGGTTTCAGCACTGTCAATGATTACAGGGTTTTTTCCCTTTTTCCTAGAATTGTCTTTCATGTAATGCTTTCCAGACTAGCTCAGCTTTTCATAAACAGTGTAGTGAAACTGTAATAGAATTGCTGCAGGTTTGTTGAGAGTAAAGCCATATTAACTCTGGCTGGCTGTTGGCTTGGCAAAATTTGCCAGCTGTATGATGCAAGGTCACTCTTTTTCTTTTTTCTTTTTCTTTTTTTTTTTTTTTCTTTTTTTTCCCCAGCACCATCCAAATCTCCTTCTCTTTTCCAGAGCATTATATCATTTGCCAATTATTTTTTTTCCAGTGCACTTAGTGTAATATATCCCTGAAGCAGAGAAACAGCTATATTTTGACATTTGGCAAAAACAAAGCACAGAGAATAATGACTGAAAAACAAAGTAAGACAATTGGACTTGTCTTCTGAAAGGTGCACCGAGAGAGAATACCCGGGACTGTAGGCCAAGGTTTTCAAATCTGAAGGCCTGAAATTAAGTGCTGAAAGAAGGGTGGTCCTGGTCTGCATCACTATATCAGACATTCTGAGAGTGAGACCACACTCATGAGAAAGATCTAAAGAAAAA
>VXAK01003748.1:41437-57565 GCA_013399435.1 Arenaria interpres | reverse complement strand
ATATATATATATAAAATTCAGTCAAAAGTAAGTGGTCTCACTAGAGGAGAGAAGGGATTGTTAGCTGAAGTGTTATTCTTCAAATGCCATATATAATCTCACAAGAAAACAAACTTCTTGGCATTCTTACAGTTTCTAAATGGATTCCAAGTGCCATCATACCCAACATTGAGGGAAGGTAGGAAGAATCTCAAATAGGTTGTGGAAAGAAAAGCAGAGGCACAACACAAAGGCCCAGACTTCCAATTTAATTAAGGGCTAGGAAGCTTTTCTCTGGTAGATGAGTACTTGAATTAATGTATTCATAAATAGACCTGGCCAGAGAAATGAATTTCCATTCTGTGATAATTTCCAAATTACCAGAATATTTTTCAGCCTGCTTTGGGAGGAAAAACCAAACACTTGAAAATTTTCACAGAACTGAAGTCCAGCCATATTTAGTTTCAGAAACTCTTAAACACAAGGTGTTTCCAAAACGAAATGTGTTTCCTAAGATCCCTGGCAGTCACCAACTGGATCAAACACAATTATTGTTAACAGTAACAGTAACAGCTGTACGTTACTGAATACTGGCCTAAAATAGGTTTGTGGTGGGCTTCTGCATAACCAGCGTGCTATCACTGTGCCAATCACAGTCTGCAACGGCCAGGATTCCTCAGACACCCAGCCCCAGAGAAGCTTAAACAGTAAAGGTACAGAGCTGTGGGACTCAGAGGGCTTGAGACCTTCAACCTGAGGTCATTCATGCAGTAGAACTGGTTCAGAGACATGACACTTGGAAACTGAGCACAAAGTTCCCATCCCCAGACACAGAGATCCTGGTTCTCAGGATGGACAGTTTCTCCAGCTCCCTGGAAACTCTGGGGCTGTCCAATCCTCGATCCATCCTTTAAATGCTTGCAAGGTGACAGGAAACATGGTGTAGTGATGGCTTTTGTCAGTGTTGGGTTGACAGTTGGACTCGATGATCTGAAAGGTCCCTTCCAACTCTAACCATTCTAGGACAACTAGAAGGTCTGTAAATGAAGCCTGCCCAGCATATAATGTTCAGATACCACCTGCCATTCACCAGGGTGTAGGAAAGGTCTGGGCAGCCATTTCCCCACACTTTTTGCCACCCTCCCTCCTGTAGGAATGTGGGAAGCACCACACCACAGCTGTGCCCAGTTCATTTTCTCTGGCAGCCTGTTCCAGCTTCTTTGGAAAGGAAGCTTCTTTAGAGCAGTCCTTTGTGCAACACTGCTCCATGGAAATGAAACCTTACATGACAGAAACACTTTGAGGTCTACAACATGAAACCAGGAATATGGTACATAGAACAGAACAGAACGGAACAGACTATTTCAGTTGGAAGAGACCTACAGTGATCATCTAGTCCAACTGCCTGGGCACTTCAGGGTTGACCAAAAGTCAAAGCATGTTTTTAAGGGCATTGTCCAAATGCCTCCTAAACATTGACAGGCTTGGGACATCGGCCACCTCTCCAAAAACCCTGTTCCAGTGTTTGTTACCCTCTTGGTAAAGAAATGTTTTCTAATGTCCAGCCTAAACGTCCCCTGATGCAGCTTTGAACCATTCCATATGTCCTATCACTGAACACGAGGGAGAAGAGATCAGCACCTCCCTCTCCACTTCCCCTCCTCAGGAAGCTGTAGAGAGCCGTGAGGACACCCCTCAACCTCATTTTCTCCAAACTAAACAAACCCAAAGGCCTTTTCTGCTCCTCATAGGACATTCCTTCCAAATTTGTTGCCCTTGTATGGACATATTCAGGGACCTCTGCATCCTTCTTAAATTGTAGGGTGCAGAACAGCACACAGTACTCCAGGTGAGGCGTCACCAGCACTGAACACAACAGGATAATCACCGCTTTTGACCAGCTGGTTATACTGGGTTGGATGCCCCCCAGGATGTGGCTTGCCCCCTTGGCTACCAGAGTACTGCTGACTCCTGTTGAGCCTGCTTCCTACCAGCACCCCCAGATCCCTTTCTGCAGGACTGCTCTCCAGCCACTCCTCTCCCTATTTATACTTATGCCTGGTGTTACTCCATCCTAAGTGCAGAGCCATCTGACCTCTACACTATTAGATTCTTTATCCCTTGCCAAGGTGATAGCCTCACTGCTGCCTGTAACACCTCACAATGCTTATGGGTTCTTTATCACCCTTTTGGGATCTGTGGGTCAGTCAGTTCCAGCCTGCTTTCTTTTCTTTTTCTTACTCTGTGAAAAGGACAGACTCACTGCTGAACCTAAAAATCTAAGTGACTTGTCGTTTCAACTAAATCCGGCTTCTGTGAAGACAGAGGAGATAACATATGCCAGCTCCATTATCACGTGTAAGGATACGATGGAAGTTTCCTGGGCAGACTCACATAGTACGGTGATAAAGGCAGACTGCGGCTTTTCATATTAAAAACCTTTAATTTCCCCAAAACACAAGCCTGACCACCTCTTTGTGTTGCCTCTCTATTTCTCCAGTTGAGGTACTTGGCCTCTCCATCAAAGTGCCGATTTCCTGGCTCCTTCAAAAAGTCTGCACCCTCTTTCAGGCAGAGATTCCACTCCCTCGCTGTCTCTTGTACTGCTCTCAGTGACTTGTGCTTAACTTTTGGCAATGTAGTTTCTTACTGCCTGTTCCATCAGGACCGCAAAGAGTTTAATTCTCTTCCTGGAGACTCCTCCAACAGCACAAAGTTGCACAAAGATGGTAGAAAACTCCATCTCCAGCTATCTTTAAAAATTAATTAGGCGTAGAACCTTTGGTTGTGGACCATCCTGGCATGACTTGTTGCCAAAAGAACCACACAGGCAGTCAGGCATGACTTAAAAGCTTGGGACAGAAGACTGGAAGGAGCGTCAAATCCACTTCCCTTTTACTTAAGGAAACAATTTACTGTAACTCCATTCCCGCAGTTACCATATAATCCATTTTCTCCTCTGCCTTCATTTTGGGAGGCTAAACATGCCAAGATCTCTTAGACTTTGTCTATATCTGAGTCCTATGGCCAAGCGGGGCAGCCACAAGCCAGGTCTGACCCAGGAGCTACATAAAAGCCCTCACAGAGCACTGTGACAGAGTCAGTGCGCCCTGTAGAGAGGCTGGGCACGTTGTCTTGGACACAACTCTGCTCTGACGAATGTTAATGGAGTGATTTGTAACGAGAATACCCTAGATGATGCCTTGCCAGGAGGTTTGGACCTGCTAAGCATGTACCCAGTGATGGGCAAGGGAGGAGCCAGTACATCCCAGTCACATGCAAGGTTTTCTTTGGAAAGATAGTCTAGGAAGACCCGGCTACCAGCTAGACTGATTTCCCTGAAAGATAGTGTGTGGCCCTCAATCATGGCCAATCCTAATTCCAGGTCATCAACAGGTGCTCTTAAACCATTGCTATCTTTCTCAGTCAATGATTTCTACTGAAAATATTAAGACTGGCACAACATAGATCATTTATGAATCCCTCTAGTAACTTCCCATTAACCTCAGAGTTCCCTTGTAAGCAAAACCCATGAAGTTTTCTTTTTAGCCAGTTCCTTACTCACCTTGCAATTTTTCGTCTAATTCCCACTTAATTCAGTATAACTAATAATTTCCTATGTGGCAGCATATCAAACGCTTTACTGAAATCCAGATAGATCTACTGTATTTCTCTAGTCTAAAAATCCATTTTTATTAAAGAAAAATATTGGGCTAAACTTCAAGATCAGTCTCTGGTAACCTTATATTGCATTTTATCCTATTTTCCTTTTACTTCCATATGCTTAATTATTTTCCCTTTAAAATTAGTCCTCAGCCTTTTAATACGGTTCAGGCTATGCTAATATGTTTGACGTTACCCAGAACCCTTCCCCCTCTTTTTCTGTTCTCCACTTGCATAGTACTACCAATTACCTTAATTTATTAAATATCCTTGTTAATTGGTTTTGAAATGCCAGTACTTTTCCTGTGTAGGCTAGAATTTAAGCTCAATGAGTTTTCCTTCCATCTCAAGTGCCTTAATTTTCTACTTGTGCCCTTTCAGGCTGAGCTGTGCTGCCTTCGGACCCGTATTCTACATCATTGCCTTTATTAAAAGCAGAGACTCCTTGTTTCACAAACTGTGGTGGAGTCTGGTCCAGTCCCTGCTGGCCCCAGGACCATGCAACCACAAACTCAATGCTTCCAGTTCCAAGTGATTTTGCTCTGTGAGGGTTGATACTCTCACTACATGGGATTTACTGTTTATACGTGTCTTACATATAAAGTCCAAGGCCAGGCTGGATGGGGCTTGGAGCAACCTGGTCTGGTGGGAGGTGTCGCTGCCCAGGGCAGGGGGTTGAAACTGGATGGTCTTTAAGGTCCCTTCCAACCCAACCCGTTCTGTGATTCTATGATTCTATACTGGGACTGTTTACTCAGAACACTGTACACCTCCGGTGTGTAATATATGTTGGGTTGGTGAAGAAAATTATATTTCTCATTGTTTTAAAATCACAAATAATTCAGAATTATCTGCATTCATAAAAGCATAAGTGTATAGGGAAAGTTGATATCCTCTGAAGCATGGTGTAGATCTTGGAATAGTACTTAGCACTGTGGCAGTAATTTCGATATCCTAAATATCAGACTGATAACAGAGCTCTTAAGAAAGCACAGTACCACAACTTTATGGCAGCCATATGAGTAAATCACATGGGAGCTTGTTGTTCTTGAACAGGCCAAAAAGCTCTAAAATTCTGGATTTCTTTCAGATTAAGAAACGAAAACCAAAACAAATGTTCTTGTTCTTTGTTCCTATTGACTAGATAATAGGAGGTTGCTTTGAAATGACTTTGTACAGTTATTATTATTGGAAGGCTGTTTTCTACAACACAGACTTCAGAGTCTGCAAACCAGCCCAGCAGCTCTCAACCTTTTTATACTGGAAATAGATTTTCTTGAAAAAGAAACCAAAATGAACGCCAAGATCGAACAAGCCTAAACATTCAGCAACCTTTTGGCCCGCATCTTGCTAAAGCACCTGCAGTGATATGGGAAGTAAAAAAAATAAAACTCGGACCCTGTGCAGGATTCTCAGCGCAGGCTGTTGGTGAGCCTTTGTGAGAAAATGCACACAGGCACAGACACACACATCCAAGCAGGAGGGACCGAAGGAGCAGGTTACCCTGACAATAAAGCGATGTTAGCCAAATGTGACCTAATTTCTCCACAGAACAATCCAGGCAGAACTACTTCCAAGGGATTTGCTTACACAGAGAAAAATCCTCCTCTTGGTATCTTCTTCACACTGACTTTTTTTGAGGGGAGGGTGGGGATTGTTTGTTGTTCAGTTTATTGAAATTAGCACCCCAAATGTTAACACCTTTTTCAATAAGTTATAATGTAGTTCCTCACCCACTTTTTCAAAGTACATTAGCTTGGCAGCAAAAATCCAGATTTAGTCAGCAAAAGTGCCCTAAGGCTCAACTCACATCTAAACTTCTGTTGTTCTGGGAACCACACAGACACACGTGAGGGCAGGGACTTTCCCCTAAATCGCTTG
The DNA here is from genome assembly GCA_013399435.1 of Arenaria interpres. Taxonomy (NCBI): domain Eukaryota; kingdom Metazoa; phylum Chordata; class Aves; order Charadriiformes; family Scolopacidae; genus Arenaria; species Arenaria interpres. Next base: position 52,042 of record VXAK01003748.1, on the reverse strand, counting down.
CAATATGTAAAAATTCCAGTCAAGATAAATCCAGATCAGAGCATGCCAAGAAATAGTAAAGATGGGGATGCAATCTTAGCCACATCTGTGTACATTAGAATGATTTATTGGCCTATTTTTGCACTCAGAAATGTAGAAATAAAATAAATATGCAGGAAATAGGCTAGGAATATGTATGGCACGTTAACTTTCTCCTCAAGCTGTCATTTTATTAGTTTGGCAAATGATGGGAAGTAAAATGCTTTGGAAAAGTCTAAACTTGTAAGAGGTCATTTGGATGGTTCTAGAAGTGGTAGTTTCCTATTTAGATAAAATGCCCACTATGTTTCAATTCGTTAGGGGCACAACACTGCTGCAAGTGCTGTCATTTGGATAAGATATTAAAAATATAGGGGGGTTTGGTTTTTTTTTTCTTTCCATAGGATCATATTATTAACAGGGAGAGGTTAGTAAGGATATAGGAAGGTGTTGTCCGCTACTCACATTGACCACCTCTTCCCATTTGGTAGTCAAAGTGTGTCTATTTAAAGACTATTTGGCAAACATCACTCCCCATCTTAAATGCACTTTCAAATACTGAATAATTCCATGGCAGATATAGCTCTTACCATATCCTGCATGAATCTTGTCCAGTACAGGGCAATTACAGTAATGCTCAGATTCGGTACTACGCAGAAATTATAGCAACCTATCTACAAAATGCAAACTATAACCATATGCCAAATGTAAGCAAAAGATTCAGACCTGACAGGGATGATGTGCGCGCATGTCCCTAAAGTGTCTGGGACATCTTCACAAAAGGGACAACTAGAACATAGAAGACACAGGAGACCCACCCAACAGCTGGGTGCCAGACGGCATATGCCAATAGCACTAAATGATACTTCTTGGACAACCAAACTCAGCCCAAGATTTTTGTGCACTGGGAGTAGAATATGGTTTTGGAGTGCTTGATCTTGAAAATTTACCTTTGCCTTATTAAGCCTTCTTACTGAATAAAATTACAAGTTCATAAGACCAGAAAGAATATTTATAAAATATTCTGCTTTCACATTTTTCTGTTCCCCAATCCTTTCTGGCATCGATACCAACCTACACTGTATTCTCGAATATTGACCATGGGCAATTTCTCTTCCCAAAGCCTATCCACTGATGCCCATTGGTGGAACTTCTCTGTGATGCAGCAGCCAATGCTATTACTCCTCAATTTTCCACGCCATTCTTCCTTTCTCTGACTTCCAAGCAGTGATCAAACCTCGTCTTACCTCACTTTACATTTCAGAACTTTGTCCCTTCCTGTCCTTTCAGAATAAAAAGATTTCCTGTACATATTGTAACTCATCTTGTTGTCTGAAGTATTGATTGCTTTTTTATTCTTTGGCAAATTTACTTTGCCCCTTTGCTGTCTGTTTCTCCTGCAATTACCAAAACACTTTTGCACATGTTCTACCATGCATTGCCAACATGGGGCTTGGACAGCTTCAACCTGTTTTAGATGTTCTTTGTTGTAAGGTTTTCCTTCTCTCTGTTAAGAATTGCCTGTTTGCTATTTGGCTTTTAAGATCATGGAGAAAGGTCAAGGTGCTAATCCTTACTCAAACAGCCCTCTGTCATTCAGCACTTGCTTGGGTCTCCAACCCTCATCTCATTTCTCAGGTCCAGCCAAATATATTCAGTTCAAAGTCCAAGGTATGTAGGTAAATATCACCCTCACAGCTCTTCAGCTCTGCTACACCTCAGGAGCTGATTATGATCCCAAGAATGTGCACCGAGGTTTAGGACTGATCCAAAATCCTGTCTCTGCGATTTCGAAATCCAACCAAATAATCAGCAACCCAACAAGTGTCGCCACAAAGATATTTCCTTCCTTTTTCCAAGCTACCTAACACCAGGAGATGTGTAAATCAATGCGCAGTAGCACTCAGAGATTCTGTCTGTATTGTGAAAATTAGCAGAGAGTGCAATGATTACAATGAAGGCCCATTGATACCTGTATCCACTGGTAACGGGCCAGATCTCCTGCCGTGTTAAGGGCAAAAGGGTCCACCCTGTAAATGCTAGACAGACGGGTCATTGATCCATTTGTTTTCCTGTGATTTTCCCAGGCTTGATGCCTTCTCCAGTCTTCCTGACTACACCCATTATCTGTTCCAGCAATTGGCCTACCGCACAGGATGAATTTTATGTGATATAAGCCTTTGGTGAATCAGATATTTTCCCATAAACATTCAGTTTTTCACTCTAGAATTTCTTAAGGGAAACTATAAAGCAGAAAGATATTGAAATCATTATGGGCTCCACATTTCACAAGGGCAGAGCATTTGCTTGCAAATATTTTGCTTTTGCAGAATGAAACTGAGCCTCTTTTGTTTGCCTATCCTCATTTGTTTGAAATGAGATCTCACTTTGACACTGTGTCTTAAAAAAAAAATGCACTTTAAATGTTTCATGCAGCTTGCTTCATTTTGGAATACTGGCACTCACCTCTGCATTATATTGGGAATGTTTGCCTTTTTTTGGCATCCATAAAACAGCATATTGCGTCCAACTGCAGATGGACCTGCTCCAATACAGTTCAAGAGCTCTTGTCTTATTTTCAGGTATTTCTGAGATCTGTTAAAGTCCCTTTATCTCCCTTCTAACACAGGAAGCGTTTTAATACCGAGGCAGGTATTTTTCTTTCATAAGAATTTTAAACTATGAAAGACAAGGGGGAAAGAAACTGGCAAGCAACAGGCCTCCTAAAAATGAATCTGGTATTCAAGTGGACTTTACATATATTTCAAAGGGATGGTCTCAAACCTTGTATTTTGCCCCTCTTTCCAAATCCACATTCTGCAGATTGCAAAATCTTCCATACTCATTATGTGGCTCTATCTAATGTTTTGACCAGACACAGCTGATATTTAACAGAATTCAGTAATTAACAAACTGTTCATTAGGGATTATTAGAAAGCTGACAAATTGTGGTCAAGACCAAGGGGGCAGCATTTAGGAATCCCAGGAGGTTTCATTTTTCATGTAAAGCAGATCTACAGATCTCTGGCCTGTAGATCAGGAACAGATGAATGGAAAGTCTGAAGTTACTGCTGCTTCAATATTGATTGATAGCGCTCTCGCAGCATTACAGAATCATAGAATGGTTTGGGTTGGAAGAGACCTTAAAGATCATCCAGTTCCACACCTCCCACTAGACCAGGTTGCCCAAAGCCCCATCCAGCCTGGCCTTGAATCCCTCCAGGGATGGGGCAGCCACAGCTTCTCTGGGCAACCTGGGCCAGGCTCTCACCACCCTCACAACAAAGAATTTCTTCCTGAGATCTAGTCTAAATCTCCCCTCTTTTGGTTTACAACCATTGCCCCTCATCCTATGGCTCCCCTGCCTGATCCAGAGTCCCTCCCATCTCTCCTGGAGCCCCTTGAGGGACTGGAAGGGGCTCTAAGGTCTCCCCGGAGCCTTCTCTTCTCCAGGCTGAACCTCCCCAACTCTCTCAGCCTGTCCTCACAGCAGAGGTGCTCCAGCCATCTGAGCATCTTTGTGATACTCCTCTGGGCACGCTCCAACAGGTCCATGTCCTTCCTGTGCTTTGTTAAAGAGGAGAAAGTGCTTGGCCCTCTGTTTGCTGACACTGTTCAACCATCTGTTATAAGCATTCCCCTAAGCAGAGTTCCCAGGCAGGTCCCTTGGCCGAGATGCCTTGTCATGAGTGATGGAGCCGACACTGTGGGCTGCAGAGAAGTGCTCTGAGGGGATATCCCATCACACGCATTAGTAATTTTTCTTAAATTTGAAAACTTATTTCAATCCATGTTGGTCATGGTCAATCTGGGTTGACAGGGCTGGTTTGTTTGAAGATATTTAATATGCTAAGCAAGCAGGATCAGCTTTATGGATAAGATCAGGCATTTTCATGGACTTGGGAAGAATTCTCACCACCTTGCTGACCTTTTGCTCAGAAGCTATGGTTACATTTCAAATATCTCACTCTAAATTATTTCCAGTTTTCTGAATTTATTTATTCAAGCATTGCATTCCAGAAATTCTAGTTCCTTGGCATTTAAGCCATGGGATAACTGGTTTAAAGTGCTTTAATTTGCTTTGGAGAAAAGCTTCCTATAGATTGTATACACCTTTGTCCACAAAATGTCCCAGTAAAAGCAGAGCAAGTGGAAAGAAGCGAAAATATTTTTGCAGATTAAAGCCCACAGGGTTGACAAAGCTCTTTCTTTTCACGGTTCTATAGTAATTCTTCTGTCTTACTTGCCATCATGAAAGGATTTACCTGATAGTATTCTCTGTGGTAACAAGTGACAAAACACACTGCTTCAAGATCCCTTGCCCATCTGCGTTACTGTGACTCCCAGCTTCCATACTTCCTAGCCCACCAAGAGTGGGATGGTTACAACAGCCAAGGAAAGCCTTGGAGTTGTTGCTCAAATCTGCGAAGACTAATGCTAAAAAAGACTCCTTCTTACTTCCAGCTTTTGACTTGTCCCCTCCTGCACCGCTGTGCATGAATAATCTGTGCATCATGAGGGTGTGTTTCAAAGGAAACGCACTACTTGGCAATCGAGGAGGAAGCACATACTGTGCTTAATGATTAGTTGGCATTTAACCACACATAAATCTATTATGGGATTAAAAACCTATCGCAGTGCCAGCCACAGGGAAAGAAATACACAGCTGCAGAGACTACTTGGTGTATGTACACACAGCCTCATCCGCCCTTGCTGCGATTACAGATACGTGATCACTTTCCTGAGGCATTCTCTGAGAAAATGAGGCACAAATGTTTAATGCTAGATCATTTTTGCTGACAGAGGATAAGGAAATCCCAGAAGAAAAATTTTAGGATATGTAATAATAAACAGCCCGGTCAATAAGTAGACTGGGGCTTCAAAACTCTCTCTCCTTGCATCTTGCATACACAAAAGAATGGCTGATGGTCTGTTATTCTGAGAGACTGAACCACCCCCAGCTGACTGGCTCTTTTACCCCCAGCTAAACTTCTTCCTTAGCCTTTATTCCATTTATAAGTTTTCACCTTGGATAATTTGTTTTTAAATCTGAGATCTGAGTCACTGTGGAAAGAGTCAATTGATATTTTCTTTTTGGTGTTGTTGAGGTTTTGGGGATGTTTTGTGATTTAGAAGCTTTTTTTCCTATTCCAGAATAATTTCCTGAAGTAAATCTGACCAGCTTGTATCTGTCTGTGTGATTATTTCTTCATTCACATACATACAGTCTTATACCTTTACCATTTTTTTCATCTGTGCTTAGAGGTAAGTGATGTATATAAAAATATACCTGTTATGCATGATCTGAAAGAATCACAGCACCATTGAGGCTGGAAGGGTTGTTTGCCACCTTTGCTGCAGGGGCACGTTGCTGGCAATGAGGGATTCAAATGTCTCTTGTGCCGCTATTTCCCTTTAAGACCTTAATGATTAAGGATTGCTTTTAGCATCCTTTCTCCAGTCCTCCTTGCTAGCTGAGCACTGGAGACATCAGCTTTAGTGCCTGGGGTATCATCTCAAGGCATTCTGTACACATACCTATCATGGGAATTACCATAATTGCCATGAGTGATTACTCCATGGTCATTAAGCCTAAGATAAAGTATTTTTCCAGATAAAAAAGTCCCAGTCAAACTTGAATTCAGTGGGCTCAACGTGCTTGGGAACATGTTTGTATTGCTAATATCTACGGACACACAGATCTACGTTATTTAATGTATCTTTCAGCAAAGAGGGTGGGCTCTAAGCAATCAGAAGCAACGCCATCCTCATCTTATCCTAAATAAAGATCTGAAATAGGTCAGAGGAGTCATATACTAAAAGTTCCCACTTTTTTCCATTATGTGAAAAGGAAATGGGAAATCTTACAGGTAATAGGAAGAACAACCTTCAGCCGAACAAGCTTGAAGTGTTACCAGGCAGGATAGCATCTCATGCAACAGATGATGCCACTAAGCCTTTGAGATACAACCATTTTCTTGCCACTGTGTCCAATGAAGCTATTACAATTATAATTATAATTCTAACTCTTTACTTCTTTCAGCAGTGTCTGATAAGGACAGATGTCTCTCTTTTCATAAGAACTGGAACCAGGAATATTTAACAGCCAAGAAAGAATGCAGCAGGCATGAAATGGAAACACTATTCAATCATTTTCTTGAAGTTCCCCATAAGGAACTTTATCATGTTTCAGTTTTTGTTTTACAAATGCACAAAATCTGAAAGAGCAGTTCAGGACAAACAACATGACAATTCTTGCTAGTTTGTGGTCAACATGGAAGCCAGGACATGAGAAAAAGATTTCAATACTATAACTTTACTGAATATAATTGAAAATATCATCTTGAAAAGTCACTACAAATCAGATTTGCCTTAATTAGCAAATTGTGTGCTTCCACTCACCCATCTGTGAAGCAGAAACCTGTTAAGGAAGTCACAAACTAAAAATGCTGCATATAAAGGAAATGACTGGCCAGTCCATGAACAGCTTTGCAATCTGATCATTCCCAAATACTGCATACTTCATTCTGCACCCTACAGGACAGGACTGTTGTCCTGTCAGCAGCAAAACATTTACTGCTCAGTTCCAACCAAGGGCTCCTCAGAAACATCCGACTTCGGCCTCAACCACAACTTCCGTCCTAGAGCAGACATGTACCCCATCCAGCTCGAGCAGCAGGGTTCAAGGTTTCTGCCAACCTTCTTTTCATGGCATGTGAGTTTCTTTCTGGTAGGAATTGTTGCAGATTGGTTTTATTTTACATTTTTTTAACACCTGCGCTACGCTGAGACTTCCCTGTTCAGCTGGAAAGACAGAATAAACAGAAGTTTACTTCCAACCAGCAAGTGAAGTCCACAACTAGAGGTACCTGTTGTGGATCTGAAAAAAAGGCTGTAGATTGTCTGCCTGGCGAGCTACAACCTCTCTGGTGCAGAGAGGGGTAAGCAGAGATATGCCACAGTGATGAAGATCAGATAAAATGATTGTGAAGACAAAGGGGGTATTTTCCTTTACATAGCCGTTCTGATGGAGTAGAACGAGCTTGGGAGAGAGGACACAGAAGTCACCCTGTCTCTTATAATTAATTAATTAATTTTTTTTGGCCCATGGTAATATATAGAAGGAAAGATTTTATATGGGTACTTCATTGTTAAAATTCAAGATTATCCAAAATGTATTATTTCCTCAGTTTGTGTTATTATTATTTCCTCAAAATGTATTATTTCCTGTGATTTCCTCAATAATAATGTGAGTTACAGCACACCTTATCATTTCCCCTGTATACTCAATATTATAGCATAAGATTGCGCTGCAAGTAGAACGGAGTTACACTGGAGTTGGCTTAGTGTTCGCAATAACTCGTGTTGCAGACAATTATCTCTCAAGAGACTATTGCTTATTCAACTGAAGCTTTGCAGGTGGGCTCCAAACATAAGGTCGGCACTCTGAAAGCTGTTGTTGAAATGCAGGAGACTTGACAGACTGAATGAGGTGCCCCATCCCGGCACGCGGACAAGAATATCTGCGGGTTCAAGCTGACAAGAGAATAATAAATTACAAACGGAAGTGCCAAGAGCACCATGCTCCCCATTAGTTTTGTTTTGTTTTGTTTTCCTCCTGCGTGCAGGTTTCAGTGTTGTTCCCCAAGAATGCTAAAATGATAGCAGAAAGAATTTGCTGGTTCAGATTCCTGGATAACAATTTATTTTGGCAAAAAGTGTTTACCTTGGCAAGAGGTTTTTGACTTTCCACCTATCACTAACACGTGCAACCACAGTCTGAACCATCAGATACTTGTTCCCAAAGTAAATAAACAAATAAGTACAAACGAGTTTTGCTCCAAACATCAGTTCTCAATATGTGGTCCCGTTGATTGGAGTCAACAGATACTTGCATAAAGTGCTTAGTCCCCCAGCATGCAGCAAAAGTCACTTTTCTTCCATCAAACGGCAGTTTATTCTGCTGCAACAGTTGCAAATTATTTCTCTTTTTTTTTTCTTTTTTTTTTCACATTAAACTGGAAGAAACTGGACAGTTTGCAGGAGACAAAAAGAAAATAAAATGCAAGCTGCTGCAGCTTTTGTAGAAGCCTGTCCTTGTCTGTCAACGAAGCCAAATGATTTGCAACACTGATTGAATGAAGATTGTGGTACACAAAAAGAAACCAAAAGACATCGTAATGGCCAGCTGAAGACCAATTGATCTCTGGTTAGGGCAGTTTGAAATGTCTTGGTTATTCTCCTTAGACTTTCTACAATGTGGCTCCTTGCAAAAGATGGCGTTGCACTTACCCCAGAGCCATCAACGTCAAACGAGAGCCCTTTAGGATTCCGTAATTTTGTGGAATCAACAAAGAAACCCAAAAAGAGTACAAAGAGAAGAAACCACAAAAGCAGAGCAATCCCAATAATTTATTTTAAAAATTTCTTCTTTTAATCATAGAATCATCGAAACATTTCAGTTGGAAAAGACCCATCAAGTCCAACCATTAAGCTAACACTGATGAAAACCACCACTAAACCATGTTCCCAAGTGCAACGGCTACCTGTATTTTAAATGCCACCAGGGACGGTGACTCCACCGCTTCCCTGGGCAGCCTTCTCCAATGCTTAATAACCCTTTCCATGTAAAAATTGTTCCTAATCTCCAATCTGATCCTCCCCTGGCGCAACTTGAGGCCGTTTCCTCTTGTCCCATCGTCTGTTCCTTGGGAGAAGAGACCGACCCCCCCTGGCTACACCCTCCTTTCAGGGAGTTGGAGAGAGCGAGAAGGTCTCCCCTCAGCCTCCTTTTCTCCAGGCTGAACCCCCCCAGCTCCCTCAGCCGCTCCTCACAAGACTTGTGCTCCAGACCCCCCACCAGCTCCGTTGCCCTTCTCTGGACACGCTCCAGCCCCTCAATGGCTTTTTTGTGGTAAGAGGCCCAGAACTGGACACAACTGAAAAGAGGAAGACATGTCCTTAGTACCATAACTGAAATTATGGTTAAGTTGCAACTGTATTATTACAGTTTCACTTACAACACTACAGTTTGAGATTAAAACGTTTCCTTGTTCTACCTGATGGTTGTCAAGCAAAACAAAAGCTTTCTATTTATTTTTTTTTAACATAGGAAGTCACCACAAAGCCTTCAGGTAAAATAATTGCAATCCAAGGATGCAAATTCTTTTTTGTTGTAGTTACATCTATTTATTAAGGCTAACACCGAAATAACCCCTTCCTCTTTAAACGTTAGTTGCACTAGGCCAGCACAACACGAGAGGGAGCTCCAAGACAGACTCAAAGCCCGCTCTACCCAAAAAGCAGAGGCTTAGTTTGGGCATAACTGTGTGCACAAACCGGTGTAACTGGAAGGGCTGTGTTTGCCCTCAGTGCTGTCTCTCGTGATTGTCACCGTTTCATTCACATGGAGCCGATAATACCCTGCTTTGCGGTAGCCACCAGATTTTCTGGTGATAACACAACCCACGGTGTACTGCCCCTCCGATACGTTGGCCGAAGAGAGCTGAATGCTGCTTTGGAGTCAGGATGGGGCTTCCTGGTTGGGAGCTTATGTGACTAAATGATTAAAGATTCTTTTGCGTGTATGCACAAGAGGCAAATTAAGGCTGAAAAAACCTGTCTTAATTCATGGGTTTGGCTTTTTTTAACTTCAAAAGGCTTGGCTCTGCAATGTTAAGTTAATGGTTTAACTTTTTGGATGCAATACTTTTTTCACAGATTCACAGATTCGGCAGAGTTGGAAGGGACCTCTAGAGATCATCTAGTCCAAATCCCCTGCTAAGCAGGATTGCCTAGAGCACATCACTCAGGACTGCATCAAGGCGGGTCTTGAAAATCTCCAGAGAAGGGGACTCCATAACCTCCCTGGGCAGCCAGTTCCAGTGCTGTCACCCTCACCCTAAAGAAGTTCTTCCTCATTTTTGAGTGGAACTTCCTATGTTCCAGCTTGTGCCCATTGCCCCTCGTCCTATCGCTGGAAACCACTGAAAAGAGTCTGGCTCCATCCTCCTTCAACTCACCCTTTAGGAACTTGTAAACATAGATGAGGTCTCCCCTCAGTCTTCTCTTCTCCAGGCTAAAGAGCCCCAGCTCTTTGAGCCTTTTCTTGTCAGGGAGGTGCTCTAATCCCTTAATCATCTTGGTTGCCCTACACTGGACTGTCTCCAGTAGTTCCCTGTCTCTCTTGAACTGGGGAGCCCAGAACTGGATGCAGTATTCCAGTTGTGGCCTCACCAGTGCAGAGTAGAGGGGGGGAATGACCTCCTTCGACCTGCTGACCACATTTCTCCCTATGCAGCCCAGGATTCCATTGGCCCTCTTGGCAACAAGGGCACATTACTGGCTCATGGAGATCTTGCCATTCACCGGGACTCCCAGATCTTTCTCCTCAGTAGTACTTCCCAGAAGATCTACCCCTAACCTATATTGGTGCCTTGGGTTCTTCCTCCCCAGGTGCAGGACCTTACATTTGCCCTTGTTGAACCTCATTAGGTTCTTCTCTGTCCAGCTCTCCAGCCTGTCCAGGTCACGCTGGATGGCAGCACAGCCCTCTGGAGTGTCGGCCAGCCCTCCCAATTTGGTATC
>VXAK01003748.1:2949-39964 GCA_013399435.1 Arenaria interpres | reverse complement strand
TACTGCATAGTCTGGGGTGGTGGGTGTTTTTCATTATTTCTATTTTTCAACCAATCACTCTTCAATTCTGTTCAAAACCTATGGGGGAAAAAGCAATTAAAATTCAACAAGGAAAACACAGGAGGAATTCACAGTTCACCCTTCTGCCTTCTAATGGCTCTCGCCCCTAAATTTAACCATTACAGATTTACTCCTGCAGCCTTCAGCGACAAAGATGGGAACAAGATTTTAATAATGCCCACCTCTCTTATTTTTCTGGAGATTTTTAGACCCTTCCTCAGAGAAGAAACCTGCTTTTCAAATTTCCCTCTGATCCTTTTGCTGCATGTTCAGCTTGAGAAGTTCCTCCTCATCTAACCTCCAGTCTAAAAGTTTGTTGCTCTCGAACAGCACTCATTGGATGATAACGCTCTGCCAGTTTTACAAAAAAAAAATGCTTTCAACCAAGCCCTTACCACAAAATCAACTGCCTTCTCCAAATTCAAAGTTTCCACTTGAAGTTGTATCTTTAAAATAGAGTTATATTCACAACTGGACAGACCTCCCAGCTAAACGAGCTCTTTTCCCCCCTCTTATAATCTCTCCCAGGTGGTGTTACTGTTTTTCCTACTCTCTGCCCTCTGCAGGAATACCACAGAATTCTCCTCCGTGGCTTCATTGATTTGTCATTCACTGTAGGAAGCGCAGAGTGAACCTCCCAGCCCAGCTCCAGCCGGGTCTCACTGGAAATGTCCACTGATCTGCAGGGCTGCCTACGAATACCTCATGCTACGAAAACATAATGTGAATTCCAGTACCCTCTTCTTCATTAAAGCCACATTAAACACATGAAAGCATCGATTTCAATAGCCACTAGAATCCTAGCACAACAAAAAAAAAATATTTCCAATTTCTCTATTCTCAGATTTTCTATCTCAGAGCCTAAATGAAGTTTAAAAGCATCATTGTGTCCCTTCAGACACAACAAACACTGAAAAAAAATCAGTCCTTTATTCTGCATTTAATTTGTAGATTTTGTTCCAAGTGCCATGTCGGGGTTTGCACTCCAAAATGACTGTTGCTGTTACCATATGATATTTGAATATTATTACTCCTTTCAGGGACTAAAAATTAAAAGTTTTTCATAACAAAAGTGTTCTCAATAGCAAGACCCAGGATTTCATTGCCTCCATAATTAAAAAAAAAATAAAAAAACACATTTCAGGATGAGTTAGAATTCTTTGGAACAGATTCTGATCTGTTGATTTTCCAGCTGAACAGCAAAAAATACAGCAATCAAGGAATAATACACTCCAGACAGTGCATGCTGGTATGATTACTGCACGCCTCAGGTGGTATTATAAAACTTAAAGTCAGTGAACTTGAACCACCCAAGAAGAAGAAGAATTACTGCACCAGCATTGCCTGGGAAGTCAGCACACTATTGTGGAAGGATTAAAGCAGACCTGCGAGCTGAAATCCTAGGCAGCGTAGGAAACACTACCTTTTTGTTTGTTTGTTTTTTGGAGTTTTCTTGGTGTAGGAGAGTCATAAAAAACACATTTGCATAAAACAATGCATGGTTGAGATACAGTGGTTTCAAATTTTCTATTTAAATAAATAAAGACAGAAAGAATCAGGAAGACCTTGAATGTCCAGGATGCAACTTCTCATGTGAGAGATCCCCTCAATGTATTCCAACTGTGAGCTAATTGCGGTCTTCAGCTGAAGGAGTCTGACTTGGTTCAGACAAGGGTTTTAGAAGAGCACTCTCAGGAGTGCACCTGAGCTTCTGCTCGGTCCTGAGCAGAAAAAAAATCTTCTCCATTCTTTTCAAGGGTAAATTATAAAGATCTGTTTAATACCACACCTAAACTACTTTATTTTCTTTCAAATTGTACTATTTTTCCAAGAAAAAGTTTTCTTGTTTCCCAACCAGCCCTATGCAGCACTAGAGTATCCACTGGGGGAAAAAATAATAAATTAAATAAAATAAAAAAATAATTAAAAAAAAAAACAACCAACACACCAAACTAGAAATCTGTATACATATTCAGTACATTATTTTATAAGCAAAGTATCGATTCTGTATGTAGATTCAGCTACAGACTGTCTAATCAAACTTGTGTCTCACCATGCTGATGACCACCTAAACGTCTGGAGAAAAACGAGCTTCAGAAGTCTTAAAAGTTTGCTGGAAAGGCTCTTTGTTGCCCTGTGGCACGGGCCACAAAAAGGCACGCAAAGAAATGTTTTGACTTTCCTACCAGGTGGCTGTGGCATCTGTCTTTGCATACACGTAGGAGAGCTCAGGAAGCATTCTCCAAGGGTTAACACGTGAGAGACCTAGGTTTCCACTCTGAGCTGTTCTGATCACTGATTTCCTCCCTGTGAGCAGGAATGCTGGTGTTTATCACCTCACACGCACACAATGGGTGTGATATAAATACGTGTTTACAATTAAAAGCTTCTTAGCTGAAGCAAGTACATTAATGCAAGACGGTTACTGGCGTCTTAACCATATTAGGCCACAGATATATTTTATCTGCCATAATCACAAAATTAATGATTGCTATGAGTTTGACAAAGCATGTGAGCACTGATTTAATGGCTTTACTTGAGTGTTTTGTGCCATAACAGAGAGAACAAATAGGTCTTTTCAAAAACAAAAAAAAAGGCGTTCTGTCCAGAAAATTTTCTTCTGTGAAAATTTGACTTTAAGCTCATGGACAGTAGAAAAATCAATTTACAGTAGGCGGATCTGGGGGGCAGTGGTAAAATTTACACTTTTTTTTTTAACTTCCTTAAACACACTAAGAAAACCAAGCCCTCTCACAATAAAGTAGCTAAGTGCCAACTTTCAGGCTTTTGCCTGTCACCAGTACCACGCTAACCTTGAACTGCATGCTCAGGGCCACAGCTGAGGATGCAGGGATGGTTAAAAGATGTTTACAGGACTGACAAAAAGTGTGGGATTTACAACCATAGGAACGTTGACCTGTCCTGGGCTTCTCATGCTTTCACGTAACACTGGATGGAAAAAGAGGGGTTGGATTCATATTTCCTGCCCTTCATCAAATGACAGATCCGCCCTCTCCAGCTCCATACCACCACTTTACTAATTTTTCAGGTAACACAACTGTGCATTATATTCATCGTATCCAAGTTCACACATCCTTTGGTGTAGTATCTCAAGGTCCAAAATTATAGGTCTGTACCGGAGAACAGGCAGCAACTTGAATCTCAATATCAAAATGCAGCCAGATACCAAGGGACATGGAATGTTTCCATCTGTCCTGTAAAACCATGTTCTTTAGTACCATCCAAGTGCATGAACCACGAAAAGACTGATGTCGTAATTGTAGTGATGCTACGTCCAAATTGCATTGCCTCCTGGGAGACCTTTATCTCTTACTGATGATCTGCTGAGAAAATCTGCCGTTGCCGGCACGATCGTTTAATCAGAGGGAAGGACACAAAGGGACGTGCAGTACTGCAGAGCCCTACATTAAATGATAAGAAAATAACAGAAGTTTCAAGGGTTTTCTGAGAAGGATGATCAAATGGGGATTCTGATGCAAATACTGTGTGAGTTGACAAAAGCACTAGACAGAAATGTCCTCAGCTCACCCATCTGGTTTGACAAGTAAGAAAATCTGCTGGAGAAAGAGCTGGACTGTTCTTACTCCATTGGACTCCCACTTTCTTTTCCACAAAACCAGGTTCGGGGACCACCGTTCAATGGAATACAGAGCTGAGCTGCAGGAACAGGCCAGGAACACCTTTCAAAATCTGTCTTGTAGCAGCTAAAATGTGTGCACTTGAACATCTTTCATCACAGTTTGAGAATATTTCTCACTTCGGGCTAGGAGCCCTCCCCAAAATGCTTATCTCAGTTCAGCTGTTACATTGTGCAAGCAACTGTAACTCCATCCATCTCAGGCCCTGGAAGCTCTAGGACATGGACCATCAGTCAACTGTTTGCGAAAAACCCTAGGAAACTATCATTACTGAACTTGAAGGATAGGAAAAGAAGATTACAAATGGCAGGCAAAAGCAGAGGAAAGCTCGATGTGTATCTAAAACAAGCATAGGACAAGCAGAAAAAGAGTGTCTTCAGATTACTTAGTTCTTGTTCAGCAACATCCTAAGGAGATTCCCACTTCTACCTCTCAGATTAAGTGTGTCGAACAAGTGCAATACTGTTGAGTACAGAAAGGTGCTTCCTCCTGAGAGAAAACAGAGTTAGAGATTAGACAGAGTGCAAAGAACCGAGTCTTCTCGTGCTCCCTCCCAGTCCCACCAGTGACCTGCTGCGCAATCTTTGCTCACACTGGGGGAAAATTGAGAAATAATACAAATTGCTTGTCTGTAAGTGGTGTGAGTCAGCCTACTTGCAGCTGGATGAACCCCAAATCATCCCATCAGTTGCACGGTACAAGCTGGAATTTGTGATGATTTAACTGGGGGAGAGGGCAAAGGAGGGCCAAGGTCAGGTCCCAGTGAAGCCATCAGGACAAGGTTTCAATCCTGAATCTTGTGAAAGACAAAGAGATTTTACACTGAAAGAGTAGGGGGGAGAGTATGCTTAAAAAAACAACCCACCAGCCAACACAAAAAGAAAAACCACCACAGAAAGATTATTAAATTAATCTTTGTTTATTAGCTGACGTCTCAGACACTTGGGTGCTTTGGGCTGTGTAACTTGTTTCATTCTGCATAAGACACCAGTCATTTTGACCTAGAGCTTGCAATTCAACAAAACTTGCCTCGTTTTTAAGGCAGAAACAATGCTAAATAGAGTTGTTCAATTTCCTTTGAAAGCAAGTACTAAAAAGCTAGTGTAAAGGAAGACAGTGCTTTTTGAAAATTCTCAAAATATTTATCAGAACGTGAATCTTCTTAATATAAATGGTTTCAACTCTGCTTTCAATCATTCCACCATCTCCAGCAGCAGACATTGCCACCCTTCGTGTCCAGTTCAGCACTTTGGCTGCAGCAGAAGAGCCACTCTCTGAGCACATCAAAAGCCCAAACTGCCTGAAATGAGTAACAAAACAAAGACCAGTTGTTATTTCACTGATTTTGGGTGGGGGTTTTTTTCTTTCAAAGTTGAGGAAGGATTCAGAAAGCATCCTGGGCGTCACAAGGGATCACTATGGGAGCAGAAAGGGCAGACTGATGCAGAAGTGATGCCGTTCCCACAGCATCAGGATGGTCCCTCCATCCCTAGGGAGTTTAAGTGATAATCACAAGTTTAAAGTGATAATCACAAGTTTATTTTTTGCCTTCCCTTTTAACTGCTCTGTTACTGTCTACATCTCTGTTGCTCATCCTCCTCCCTTCTGCTGAAGCATAAAATAGGGGACATGTCTTTATGGGGACATCCCTTTACTGAGACACAGTGAGGCTACTCAGCTTCCAAACCAAATCATAAGGCAGATAAAGCTCAGCTCTCTTTGTTCCCTTCAGCACAGACCCCTTTTAACCTACTCTGGTAATGTTTTATTTTAATAAAAAAAAAAAAAAATGTAGAAGAGCATATTGAGCATGGAAGAACGTTGTCCACACCTCAGGTTATTTCACTGCATGGAAAAAAATTATGACTTAGGAAGGAAATAGAGCAAATAGCTGGAATTTAAATGCAGAATTAAGAAGAGAAAGGCTAGTATTTGCAACTAACCAGAACACACAAGGTAAAGCAGTCTGCTATACTCTTCATGTCTTCCATCACATTAGCCTAAACTCTCCTGATTTTTAACTCTGCCCCCAACTCAAGGTCAGGGCTGTTTAAATCCAGGCAAGTTTGATGTCTCTGTTTTCGCTAAGATTTTACTAAGCTGTTAAATTTCCCTGCAAGATTTGTGACCATTAAGTGAAAATTTTCAACAAGGTCTACTTCAGATATTGCTGCTCTATCAATTAAAACGTCTCCATGTCCAACAAGCTCTTTTAGAACATCTGACCGTTAAAACCACTGGCTACAGAGATATTCCTACAACTCAACAGCCCTAACTACAACAGTTCTGCGGAATATTCTTTGACACATTCCTGCCATAATGGGTATTATAAATATGGCATTTATGCTTCCTGGCATTGTCTTCAAAAGTATATCACAATTAGTCCAGAGTTTCTGCATTACAAACACCAGAACACTGAAATTTCTTACCTGCCAAGAATGGAAACTGAGATGGACAAACAACAAAATAGAGAACAAAAAGAAAAATACATTGCCCTGGGGAAAAGTAAACCTTTTGTGCATTAGATGCATGTTTTAAGTGAAACAAATGAACCCTTAGACAGAATTATAGAGGCTTGGGTGTATAAAATGCTGAGGTACACACTGGTCCTTCTAGGATGAGGTTTTAGGGAACTGGCATCTCCAGCACGTTGTCCTTCAGTGACTATACATGCAGGTACAAACCGTAAGTGCTTCAATCATGAACTAAGAAATTAACTGAGAAAATCCTTCATCTATTGTTTTTTTGGTTTTGGTTTTTTGTGGGTTTTTTGGTGTTTTTTTTTCCTTTTTCAACATTGTTTGCTTACATGTTGCAAGATTATAAAGTTGTAAGTCTTCTGCTGTAATGAATTTCATTAAAATGCTGGTTTGAAATCATTTAGCTACACCATCATCATCTTGCAATTATTCTGCTTAATCCTTACTACATTAACTAACCACAGCTGTTTCCCTTGGCTCATCAGTGATTCCTCCTGAACTTGTGTTCCTCTTTGGAGGAGATGAACCCTTCCTGGAAGACAACGCAGAATTTTCATTTATCATGTCTCTCTCCAAGAAACTGTAGCTGTTGATAAGTATCAGAGAACTTGACTGCTTTCGAACACCACATGTTCCTGCTCTCTGCTCTGAAATGCTGTGCTTTTCTAAACTTTGTTTCATCCAGGATAATTTCAATTCAAAACCACGATCTAAGCTAACAAAGCTGGCACTGCCAAGATAAGTACTCTATACCTTCTCACAGCATCTCTGAGGTCAGGATCTCAGACCTGAGAACGCTTAAGCTTACTTAACCTTCCCCTTTTTTGTGAGGGAAACAACATCTTAAAGCTGAAGAAGTGAAGAGAGAAAGCATTTACCATCCATGGGATATCTACAGCTTGAAGGGAAACTCAGTCAGACTGACAATTCTGAAAAAAATATCTTTTTAAACACGTATTCCTGAATTTGCAGTATTTAGCAAGACTGTTTCGTTCCCAAGATGATCCTTTCTTTTGATCAAACACACAGGTTTCAGCTCAGAAATAGTCAACGTTTCTTAAGGAAAGGAATTCTTAAGAAGAATTATTAACATAATATATATAAAAATTATAATATAATAAAAGAAATAGAAACAGTCAATGTTTCTTAAGAAGAATTATTAAAAGACATGTATCAC
This sequence comes from Arenaria interpres, assembly GCA_013399435.1. Lineage (NCBI taxonomy): Eukaryota > Metazoa > Chordata > Aves > Charadriiformes > Scolopacidae > Arenaria > Arenaria interpres. The sequence continues at coordinate 32,588 of VXAK01003748.1, read as the reverse complement.
TTTCATTCTTACTTGTTTGCTCCATTCTTTAGCTGATCAGAGGTAGAAAAGGGTCTTCTTCAGACTGAAAGGGAAGAAACAGAGGAAAGCAGATTAAGAACCATTTGCAATCTCCCACATCACCTTAGCCTGTCAATACGCTTATAAATTTACATAACCCCACAAAAAGGGATATGAAGGACAGGTGAAGTCATGTTTTAACTCAGCAGCATGAGCTGAGCATTAATGAGCCTTATCCTCACCTGGAAATAGAAGTATACTCGGTTTATTGCCAGTTGCTGGTGACACTTGTTATCAAATTGACTGAAGGGAATCAAATGCTGATGTACTCATCCCAGAAAGGCAAGAGAACAAAAATTGGATCTTTTCCTTTAAATAAAATAGATGTCAATGAGAAAAAGAAAACAAAATACCCATGTCATCCACTTGAGAAAGGGAGAAGAGCATGAAGTATAAGCTGGTGTCATTCTCACTTGTCACGGCAGAAATGATTACTAAAGCACTGTGATTTTATTTTTCTAGTGCCAGAATACAGTGGGAACACAAGTCTCAGTGATTTAGAGTAGGGCATGTTTTCTTCAATTTTGGCTAAAAATCCATCATTCAATTCATAAGTGATGGTAGGAAATAGGATAAAGGCAACATATGCTCATAAAACAGTATCATGCCACACTAGTATAGCTTCCAAAAGATGGAGGAAATTGCACTTAATAACGTATATCTTGGCTTTTGTGTTATTTGTTAGTTATAATGTTAACAGCCCGGCATGGAGAAATAAAGTTCAGTGAAATTACCTTAGATCATTCAAGCTGTCATGGGAAAACGGGACACATACGGATTTGCTTATGAGGCCTAAAGATATCATCCACAAAATAAAGAAGGAACCATTCCTTTGTAATCCACACAGGACTTGATGGCTTCAGCTGGCAGCTGCGGGTGGCATCAGGGAGTTTAGGAACTGAGTTGTGAATCTTCAGTGTGGACTTTTATTAGACTAAAACTAGCATAAAGGGACGTCAGATCTTCAGTGCAAACAGAAGCTGCAGCTGCTGTCTGAACACCTGGTGAATCAGGCTGCTAAATGATTCCACAGCTTGAAAAGAGCACTTGGAAAATCCTGTCTCTGATGAAAGATTAAGATAAGGTGATGGCTCGCGTGAGCAGAGTCAGCTGGCCATCCCAATCCAGCTTCACGAGGGGAAATCTAGGCTAACTTCGCGGAGTTTTGTAAAGTTAAACTTGTGTGGCCAAGAGACACTGGCTGCCTACCTATGAATTAGGGGGCATGCTGTAAGAAGGAAAGACATCTATTATTTTTAATAGTCACTGGCACCGCAAACCATGGGCTTCAACTGATAACAAAGAGTAGCTTAAAATTGCACATTAGTAATAGAAAGAAATAGCAAATAGTGAGAATTCTCTCTCCTTTGCCAATGTTAATGATGGATTTGGCTTTTATCTGCAGACGATGATATCGTGATGGGGGTTCGTTAAAGAACTCATTTTCAGCTTTCTCTAATCCAAATGCTTCTTAAAGACTGATTCTCAAAATGGTTCTCAAAGCGTCTGTCTCTTGAGGATCTCTCAGCAGGTGTTTCTTTATCTACCGGGTCTCTGGTCTTTAGTGCTCCTGGAAAAGTAATTTCCAGTTCTGTGATGAGCAGCCCAAAACTGCATTATTTTTATATATCAATTAAGCTTAATCAGTAGGTCTCACTTGATACAAAAACTGCAGCTCCGCCTTTTGGCTGTGTCCCTGCACAGTGCCTGGAGGCCCTCGGGACAGAAGCATTTGCTTGAAGCTGCCTTCAGTGTTTGAAGATGCTATCCATAGGCACTGAAGCATTTTTTCATTGCTTTTTCCCCGTGCAAGTGTGAAGGACATTCCAATAAAACCAGCAAGCGGGAGAGTCAAAACAAACAAATCCGGACAGTTTTGATATAAGTTATGAAACTCCTTGACACAGGGGAGTGACGGCTAAAACTGTATATAGGTTTAAGGAGACACTGAGAAGTACATTGAGAAGGATTACATGAGGCGGGGGGTGTTAAACACACAGAAATAATTTCTACCTCAAGAAGTCCCTGTGCCACAAACCATTGTTAGTGGGGACTCTTCGCAGAGCAATTGTCATTGTGTGACTCCTCTAACCTTGTCTTCTCCCCCAGGCGTTTGCTCCAGGTCACCCCTCACGACAGAGAGTGATCCAGTACAGCCTCTCAGTGCTGCTCAGTGGTTTCTTTCCCTATGCAAAGTATAAAATAGGCTTTAAAACAACAAATACTGGAACAGATGCTTATGTCATGGCCTGGTTCTCCCCCCCTCCCCAAGACTTATCAGTTCTGCAGATCATCCGAGATACCCTCTAAGCCCAACCGCTTTGCAGTTTCTAGGCTTTTCTTTCCTTAGAAGGAGCGAAGTGGGAGGTCAAGCCCCGGTTCTGCCTCGGTTGTGTAACTGGCTATAAATGTTTACCAAGATGTGGCTTATCTCTGGCTATTCTTCTCTCTTTGTTTGCTTTTCTTACAGCCCACTGTTTAACTAAACAAATAGCCCAACAGTCATCCCAACGGTCATGTCAACATAACGTATTCATTAACTATTTTAGCAGCTCCTCATCCATCACTGTGGATACCAGGTCTCGACCTGGACACGGGAGCCGTTGTCTTTAAGGACAAGCATCTGTTTGGTTTAATGTTCATCCAGCTGAGTTAGCCTGAAGTGGGGATAAGCACAGCTGGGCTTATTTAAATGTGGAAGCATATAATCTAAAACACACTTCAAATACATAGATTCGGGTCTTCATTTTCCACAAGAAGTGTGATTAACTACTGAAACAGGCTAACAAAGGAAGTAAGGGATTGTCGGTTTCCTGGAAGCTTTATGCCAAGGTAGACAGGTAGGATTTACTCCAACATGTTATTCAATGGGATCCAAGTGTGACTTGGAGGAAAGGGATGAAGAGGGTAAGAAAGTCAATGTTTTTTGTCATAATGCAGGTGACATTAGAGTGATCCTTCCAGCCTATGAAAGTCACTCTCCTTTCAAAGACATGTTCTAGTGGAGCATTCATCCCACTAGGGATTCCACCTTAAACACAATGACTCGGATCATTCATAAAACTTGTTAAATCATAGAATCATAGAATGGTTTAGGTTGGAAGGGACCTTAGAGAACATCCAGTTCCAACCCCCTGCCCTGGGCAGGGACACCTCCCACCAGACCAGGTTGCTCCAAGCCCCATCCAGCCTGGTCTTGAACCCCTCCAGGTGAAATCTCCCATCAGATGACATAAATTGGAAAATAAACTGTGAAATAAGAGAGAAGATATGATTGTCCTTCTCTAGATTTCCATTTTGCTTTTACTTATCTCCTTTCACAGTTCTTTCCATCTCCTGTTAAATAACTGATCTGATAATAGATTAATCATTTATAAAGTCTGGTCAGCCTTTTATACATGACTCCAAAGATTTTTCTTTTTCAGCTGCCATAATGATGTTTTAAAGTATTTTCCAGGGATTTGACATTTACTTGCCCTGCAGATCTTAATTCAAACACTTCAGTGTTTATGCATTTTCAAGCACCAGCTGTAGCCACACTTGATCTCAGAAACAATACATCTTATTATAGATGTATTTTTTACAACAAAATTCCCCTTCGTTACCTGTCAAGTTTAATAAAATAACTGCAAGGCTGGAGATAATTCCTCATGTAATGACAGTAGGTTTCCAAATGTTTATATTTTCCTTGCATTGTGGAGTTGTCTGTAATCGCTGATGTCAAATGCAATTTTGAAACAGGATGAAAAGCCACATTTTCTTATTTTTACTGTAAGTCATTTTGCAGCTGCAATGCTCTTCAATACTTGCTCTTAAATTTTCACATGAGGAGGCAGATCGTCCTTCCTGGGCAAAGGGAGTGCAATACATCAGTCTCGCAATACAGTTTGCACCACCAGTATGCTTTCAAACTTATTTTGGAAGGCCCAAAGCAAAACAATTCTCTCAAGCAAAGGGAGATTTGGGTGTTGTCATGAAAGTTTTCACAGCTTGTGAAAATCAGCAGCAACATACCTCTGCATGAAATGCAGAGAAAATGGCACCATACACGATAATAAACAGTGCATGTATAAATTGGGGTTTAATAGCAGGTTATGAGATTTAATTATATGTCACTAAAATTAAATATTGTTTTTCCTTGTGAAGAGAAGGATTACGTGTATGGTTACGGTTCTAGAAACCAAAAAGGAAATAAAATTTAGACACTTATCAAAGCATAGTATCCAAAGGAATCCCAAAGCCTATTTTCTTACTTTCTACTGTTAAATATATCATATAATTTTCTAAAACAATGAAAATACAAATATTTTCTACAGTTGTACATACCCCATCCCTGGAGGGGTTCAAGGCCAGGCTGGATGGGACTTTGAGCAACCTGGTCTGGTGGGAGGTGTCCCTGCCCAGGGCAGGGGGGTTGGAACTGGATGATCTTTAAGGTCCCTTCCAACCCAAACCAGCCTATGATCATATGATTCTATGATATATTTGCTGGAAAGGCAGCGTTTCTGTCCTGTTGGCCTAAACAGCGCTCTCCCTCAAATTGAGCAATTCCACCTTTTGTGCCATGGCAGGTTCCCCTCTCAGCACACAGAACACCAGGCCAGTGGAGACTGGGATGAGGTGGTCTTCAACTGGTGTGACACCAGAGCTGCATTGCCACCAGCTGCGGGGACACACACACACCAGAGTTACCAGGCACAGCATCTGCAGGACTGTGGAAACAGAAAGCCTCCCACCAGAGAGAACTTCAGCCATGGACACCTCCTATAGAGCCCTGTTGTGCTGATGGCTGTCTCTCAGGGTGTCCCTGCCCTGGCACGAGTCACCTGCAGCCACATTCCCTCTGGGGTGGGTCTGTCACCCAGTGTGGGTCACCCATAGCCACTATCTCTCAGAGGTACCCTCAGCAGCACCAACCCTGTCTCCTAAATACATCTGCTGAGGTGCCCCACGGGCTCCTCCAACTGCCCAAAGTTCTGGTGCACACCAAGGTGCTTCTGCTGGCGCCAGAGCCATAGGGAAGCGGCAGAGGGGTCCACGGCCAGGACAGGGGATCCATGGCCTCCTCCTGCACCCGTCACCCCCACAGCCTCTTCCTGCCCTCACCCAGCTGCAGCACAAATGGCCCAATTGAAGAGAAAAATGTAAAAAATCACACTTTTCTCAAGAGAGGGGGTCAAGCAAAGGGACACAAGTCAGGGCAGGCTCGGGAGCTGGCACTCCCAGTTCTCCCACAGCCACCCAGATCCTTCTGTGTTTCTGGAGGGACCCTCCACAGCCCACGTTCCAAATCCCCTGGGACCTCATCCAGAGGTCCCAGCTGATGCCCTGTGGCCTCAAGAGAGGTTGCTACAAGGACTTCTTAATATTTTTTGTCAATCCTGAAACCTAGAAATTAATTACATATTATTAGTAGTATTTATTCTTAAACTAGGACAGAAACTACTTTGTCATGGCTGATGTACAATACTCCAAAGCTGCCAGCCTCACCCATGATGTCAACTTCTTGGCAAGAGGGAAACGTTTCGGACTAGGCTCTGAAATGACAATTTTTATTTTTATAAATCATCACAGTTTTCTTCATGGTCCAGAATGCCTATTTTTTTTTTTTTTTGAATGATGACTCTGTTGGGATAATTGAAACAATATAAAGTAAGTGGGATGAATAAATGTGTTTTTCTAACAAAAATCGGCACTGAACAAGGAGTATTCTTTCGTGAGTGGGTGTCTGCATACAGCAAGGGTGTTTATAGCAATACAGATGGCTTGTGATTCAACCTTCATTTAGGTTTCTGGCTGGATTGTACTCTGTATCAACGGGAATTATAATTTTAATACCAGCCCTGTATTTAATTCCAGAGCTGTTGGAGTTGTGTGTTTGTTTACATATTTCGCTCCAAGATAAAATCTCAATGACAGTAAATAAACAGTGACACGAAATCACTATTTATTTGTCAGTACTAACAGAATTCATTTGGACTGAGCTGATTTTCCAAAAGGGTTTTTAAGGGTTTTGTGGGTTCGTTTTATTTTGTTTTCTGTTGGTTTGGGTTTGTTGGGGTTTTTTTTGCAAGCATTTTAACTTTATTACCGTGTTGCTGAAAATGCTGCCTTTGCACTGAATAGTGCTCTCACTTGCTGTGTAACAGACTTTTAGTTAGCAAATACGCTTGGAAAGGGAGGTTTCCAAGTACTGATACTCGGTCATAATCTTACCTTTTGGGGAAATATTTATGGGGTAGGGCATCCTGTGGAAAATTTTTTTTTTCTCCTTCTGGGAAACGCACCAGTTGAACAGCTCTACTCTGCTGTTCTGATCTGCTATTTTTATAGCCCGATTGTTGCACACAGGTACCTGACGGGGATACAGACCAGGAAGAAAGAAAACCTGCTTAATCTGTAACGACACGACCCGCACCAGGACAACAGGGCACGACTGAGCTGTGAAAGCTGGAAATTAGCTCAGGTTAGACGTTTTAACCGTCGGAGACCTGAAGTGCTGCTCGAGCTTTGCAATAGCTGGGGGTAGCAAGGGCAAAAACCCAAACTTATTTTAAGACACAAACTGACAGAGAAGTTTGACAAAGAGAAGAGGTGTCTCGGAGGAGGAGGAGGCGGCATCATTTTACCTGGTGAATGAAATGGGTTTTTTCCCATTATAGTGGTTTACAATTTCACTGAATTTCCCTGAATTTATAGAGTGGGAAGGGACCATAGAGATCATCTAGTCCAACTCCCCTGCTGAAGCAGGATTGCCCAGAGCATGTTAGAGCATGTTATTCATTTAAAGCACCACATGTTGTAAAAAGGTCAGGGGCTGTTCTGGGTACAAACTGGGAGGCTCTGCCTTCAAGCCCTTTGATCTCCACACCCAAATGAGGACTTGGGGATGATCTGAAAATGGACACTTTAAAAGCACTGGTTCAAAGACTTGTGAAAAGGAGGGGGAAATAGCGAAGTTTCAGGGCATACATGAAATGTAAGTTAAAAACCTGGAAAAGGAGGAAAAAGTGCTTGATAAAATGGTACCTTCTCAGTGATAAACTTGCTGTTAATTGTGTCCACCTTCCACTTTGTCTTAGGTGAGGAAGGGAAAGGGTCTTGCTGAAATTCTTGTAGTAATGATAAGTGGGGGAACCTGCTCTGAAACCGGGGGTCTCTCTATAGATCTCCAGATCCAGAAGACCAAGAAGACCAGGCTTTTTGCCAATCAGCTGTGGCATAAAGCTGAGACGAGGCTTCTCAGATACCTCTCAGAGCAAGAGAAATTTAGATTTACACCTTAGGACGTATTTTTTATTCCATAAAGTGAAGTAAGCAACTAATAGGATGCTCCTCTGTACTTGGTTATAACCAACCATTTAATGGAGAGCATGAATTAGCAATTACAGTAAGACTAAACAATAACAAGGAAGGTTCATGTTTCTTAGGCAAAGAGGAAAGGAAAAGACAAACATGGGAATTTGAGGAAGCACATTTCAGTAACTTCACAGTGTATGTTATATTTTCTCTGGAAATTAACAGAGGAAAAAGAGGAGTTTAAAAAGCTGACAATTTCTTAAACAGTCTATGTTAAAGATATCAACTGTTGCAACGTAGAAGAAGAAATAAAATATGTCAAGATGTCTCTAGGCAGATTAAATGCTCTCAAAATACTCAAAATACAAGGAAGCATCCAAATAACACCAAATTACTACCATCATTAGCTAATACCTTAAGGATATAGGCCCAACGCACAGAATAAAATGTCTCTTGCTCTTGTTAGCTATGTCAAAGGTTATCAGACAACAGTGTCAGCTGAAATATGAAGCAGAGACTCCCTGCTCATCACTCTCTGTTGTGCTGCTTCTGCTATAGGTCTGGGGAACAGTTTTTCAGAAATCATCCCTCTTCCTCCTCCTGACAGCAGACTCTGGAGACTAAAGGGAAAAAAAAAATTATCAGATATAAAACCACCCTGTTTTAAACATGGCCATCCAGGAAAACTGTCCAGTGTTTTCTTAAAGCTCCTTGAGCAGACAGTGTGGAGTCATTGCCACTTGAGAAAATTATGCAAATGCCTTACCCAAACACTGCTGACCATAAACCATGCACTTGTACTGAGCTCCTTTCGGCGGAGCACAGTGGCTGCACTTCATCAGCAAAAATCCCAGTGTAGGCGTGTAAACCCCATAAACATGTGGCATGGCTGCGCTAGAAAGGAAAATTCCACCATTTGTACTCAGCTGAAATTTAGCTGTCTCCCATGTAACACAAAGAAGAATAAAACAGTGGCTGAAATCATACATGTAGGTACTTTCTGGCCTTTTCTGCAGCTTGTAGAATTAGTCAGTTCATGTTCCCAAACAGCTAACTATGTATTTTATTTATTTATTTATTTTAATCTATAACGTGTTTATTGTTTCTTTACAAGCACAGAACTGACAAGTCCGAGTGTAGAAACTACAGAAATAAGCCTTTGCACCTCTGTTAAGCTTTCCATCTGGTGATGTTCTCGAACAGTGGCAGCCTGATTGAAAGACTGGTACTAATGTCTCTGGAGACATTCAAAACCCACCTGGACATGTTCCTGTCCAACCGGCTCTGGGTAGACCTGCTTTGGCAGGGAGGTTGGACTAGAAGATGTCCATATCATTCTGTGATTTGGTGATTTTAAAATACTTCTTCAGATGTCTCATTGAACCTAAACAGATCGCTTCCATGAGTAAGCTCAGTGAATAAGAGATTTAAGAGACTAAGTCTTGTGAGGCACAGCTGAGGGAGCTGGGGGTGTTCAGCCTGGAGAAAAGGAGGCTGAGGGGAGACCTTCTCGCTCTCTCCAACTCCCTGAAAGGAGGGTGTAGCCAGGGGGGTCGGTCTCTTCTCCCAAGGAACAGGCCATGGGACAAGAGGAAACGGCCTCAAGTTGCACCAGGGGAGGTTCAGATTGGAGAGCAGGAACAATTTTTATATGGAAAGGGTTATTGCACACTGGAAGGGGCTGCCCAGGGCAGTGGTGGAGTCACCATCCCTGGAGGTATTTAAAATCCGGGCAGCCATAGTGCTTAGAGACATGGTTTAGGGATGGCCTTTGTCAGTGTTGGGTTGCTGGTTGGACTCAATGGTCTGAAAGGTCCCTTCCAACCCAGGCAATTCTGTGATTCTATGATTTACAATTGGTACTCAGTGAATTACCTGGCAGAGGTTCAATCTCATTTTTAGATTGTCCGAATATAAGTTTCAAAAGATAAACCAGAAAAAGTTAGTGCAACGATAAAAGAAAGAAAAGTTTCCACACATTTCTGTGCAGCAAAACCTCTGCTTTAGGCTAAATGGCCTGTCCGCCAGACCGATCACTGTCACTCCCTGCTCTCCCAGATACACCCATTAAATGCAATCAGTTTCAGGAATTTTATGTGTGAAAATGACCTGTTTTTCAACCTTCCCTGAATACATTTCTCCCACATGCACCGCATTATATGTAATAATATGGACATCAGCTGTGGGCCTGATCCTGAGGTCCTAACTGCCCCCAGCCTGACTGAGTTGGGTGGGAGATGTAAGTTCTCAGCAGCCTTGAGAATTAGACTGAAATATTCCCACAGGGACTCACAAAAAAGACCATTGTGTTACAGATGAAGTATTCATTATATTAAATGTACCTCTGTCATTTAAGGTCTGGAGAATTGGCATTCTCTTCTGCAGATTACTGCACGAAACCCTCAGTTATAAGCAATGGAAATTGGACCACGTAATGTTGAAGATAGGTAAGGTTAGAAGTATGCATGTATTTTCCTCATGGAAAGATTAGGAAATACCAAAAGTATCTGTCATATCAATTACAGCTAATGCCAAGCTGCTATTATTACCCTGAACCATGCTTCAGAGCATATAAAGCTTGATAAATTTCTTGCTTTCTTAAGCTCAGCGAGCAATTCCTTTAAATTAAACTGTTTTGGCAGGCGGAGTCGACATCTGCAACTCCAAACGTCCCCACACAAAGCACTGCAACTACAATTTGTGGCAGCACTAAGATAACAGGCAACATTAAAATAGGTGAAAAATTCTTCATTATTCATATAATGAATATGAAAAATGCAATTATTCATGAAAAAATAGAAGTGTGCCTAGCGTTTGGCCCCTTATTCTTTTTGTACAGGACACCACCCCCATCCCAGTTTCCCCATTCCAATAGACAAGGCTGAGACTCCACAAGCTCTGGTAAAATTCTTAAAATAGTTGCATTCTGGGTGTGTTTTTCCCAGTTTGTGACACTGGCTAAGACAACACTGTCGTAATACTGCAGTATTACCGTGTTAGTGAATATACGTCATTTAATTTTGTTAATCACCTTCAGACCGCCAAACACCCAGCACTATGGACGTACGACGTATAACCGGGACACAGTAAGGGTAGGCAATCTCAGCCTCCTGCTCCAAAATCCAACTCTGGGGCTGAACCTCGATGAGATGCGACGTTCCCCTAAGTGCCCGCCGCCAGCAGGAGCCCGGGCAAGGGCAGGTTAGAGGGCAAACAGCCCGGATTAGAGCCCGTCCTGTACAAACAAACACAGGATGAAGGACCGCAGTGTGGCAGAACAATACTTTTGAGGCAAGGCCCTGGGGTGAGATTAATTATAATACATGCAAAAACATAAAACTTGTTAACACCTAATAAATCACTAATGGGGGTAAGTGGGGAAATTACTTACTGCTATCTTGAATTAGCGTTTTAAACTGTGGCTGAAACATCTCATTAAACAGAATAATTATTGAATGAGCCAATGAACCAGGTAATAATAATGGTTTTTTCCTTACCCGTCGAAGCCCCAACAAAGAGGCGTTCAGAGAAGCTCTCAAGCGCAGTAAGCAAAGTCTCTACCGTTCTTCAGCAGACATTGCTGCTCCCTCTCGACAGTGCACATTGCAGTCTAGCACTATATCAAGTGTGGATTTATTTAAATAAAAAACAACCAAACCAAAAAAAAACACCAAACAAAGCACAATCCTTCGGGTTATCGCCTGCTAATCTAACTTGCTATTTCAGGTCCTCTTTCCGAGTCTCCATTGCCATCTTGCCCATCCCTTTGCTCTCCCAGAACATAATGGTCCCGCAGCGTGTCAGCGGAAAGGGTTAAGTCAAAGCCTGCACTTCAGAACCGATTCTTGCCAAGGTAAGAGTTTTACCTCACTTTTATCCACCCGTCCTCCAGAGAAAGCTCTCTTGGTGTTCTTTTATGCAACATAATCTTCTGTAAGAACCCAAGTTTGGAGGACCAAGGAAAGGTTTCCAGTCTTAAAGATCATCGAGTTCCAACCTGCCTGCCATTTTCAAGACAGCTAGTGTGAGGAGATCTCTCCGGTCTTTAAACAATAACACCTCCCTCTGTACTTAAAGATGCATGAAGGAAACTCCATGGCCGATCTGATGGGCATCTTGTCTCTGTTGCCCCAGCTCTGCAGATGTTGTCTTTGGGCTGCCTTGGGAATCTCAAACATAAACTTACAAGACTGGCTTTAAAATCATGACCATCCTTTTTTTCTTCCTGTGTCTTTAAAAGCAAGATATGAATATGCTTTTCTTCATAAATACATCTTCAAGCCATTGTCTAGACAAAAAAAAAAAAAGCACAAGATAGAAAATTTTTCCTGATTCCAGGTCTCAATATGTAAGCGTTCACCAAGGCTTCTCTGGACTGACAGCTGATAAAGCCATTGGCAATACAGAATGTGTAAACACCCAGGTATCATGGGATCATAGAATGGCTTGGGTTGGAAGAGACCTTAAAGATCACCCAGTTCCAACCCCCTGCCCTGGGCAGGGACACCTCCCACCAGACCAGGTTGCCCCAAGCCCCATCCAGCCTGGCCTTGAACCCCTCCAGGGATGGGGCAGCCACAGCTTCTCTGGGCAACCTCTTCCAGGGTCTCACCCCCCTCACAGCAAAGAATTTCTTCCTGAGATCTCATCTCAATCTCCCCTCTTTCAGTTTAAAACCCTTCCCCCTCGTCCTATGGCTCCCCTCCCTGATCCAGAGTCCCTCCCCATCTCTCTTGTAGGTCCCCTTATTGACTGATTGGGCATCTACCTGTGCAACCAGCTGGAGAGATTTCTGACTTTAAGCACTGCCACTTCTCGTGTTGGGTTTGAAGCTCAATTTGCTTCTCCTCCCATTTGTCATACAAGGCTGGTGGATTGCAATGAGCTTCTTCCAGTTGCTGCTGGACTTCCACCTCTCTGTGCTGCTGCGAATGTGGATCCACAGACTCAGACACCGTTGCTGGTGTTGCTGTTCGGCCAGTCATTTGGGGAATATTTGCATCTTTCCCTTCGCACAAAAGGATCTCCATAATTTCTTACAATATGCAAGAATGGGCAGAACCCTAATCCAGTATGATATTCCAAAGAAAATTGACTAAGCACAGTTATTTTTACCTTTCTTTTTAATATATATATATATGAAAGAGAGAAATCTCTTATCTTTTTATTTGCTGGAACTTCCTTGTATCGCGGTCACAATTTGCTGTTAACAACAGAAAAATGAAGTCAGCTATAGCTTTTTGGTTCTCTTTCAAATCCAAAGAATAAAAAATTTATGATGCTCTTCTGGAATCAGTCCTAAACATACATTCTTGGCCTCGTTTTAAAAGAATTCTTTATTCCAAAAATAACTCTATATTCCAAAATTTTTGATTCAGTACGTGCTGCCCATATTAAAAGCCTAAACAGCTTTTAAAAGCTTAAGCTCTGCATATATCCTTTGCTTCAGGAAAGTATTGTGCAGCTTTCACTGTTTCTGTAACAAATAGGTTGATTAAAACAAAACTTTTCAAGGCAAAATCTTAATATATGATTCATTGCATAATGACTTTAAAATCAAATTCAGATCCAGCATAAGTAGATGCAGGACTAAATTTTTTGTAGCCATGACTCACACCAGATCTGAATCTGACTCTTTGTTAGAAACTGGAATCTTGATACCTCCACTACTGCAACATCAGCCAATTTTGTTTCCTCTGCAACTTTCAGTGGCTTCTGCCTCTGTGTTTCAGTGCTGTCTAAAATTCAGCACAATGGAAGGGAGCACAGCTTCTGAAGGCATCAGATTTGGACAAAGAGCATCTGGCCTCATCAGGTACAGACTTCCCATGAGATCCTTCTTTCTGGAGCTATTTCTATTACAAAATCTGAAAATCTAAGCCATAGGTCCTTCTATTTTTACTGCCTCTGGCTCTACCGTGCAATCCAGACCTCTACTTCGGTGTCTAGGTGTCTGGGGAGAGGTACGCAGGTCAAAGCATATGCTTTCACAGAACCTGTCTGAACAGCAGCCCAACTTAAACATCTGGATTAGGAAGATGGATCCACCATCCATTCAACAAAGACATATATTCCTTCATAGACTATCACAGAAGCGCAAAATCACAGAATGCTATGGGGTTGGAAAGGACCTCTGGAGATCATCCACTCCAAACCCCTGCCAGAGCAGGGTCACCCAGAGCAGGTCCCACAGGAACGTGTCCGGGTGGGTTTGAATGTCTCCGGAGAAGGAGACTCCACCACCTCTCTGGGCAGCCTCTGCCAGGGCTCTACCACTCTCACAGGAAAGAAGTTCCTCCTCATGTTGAGATGGAATTTCCCATGTTCCAGTTTGTGTCCGTTGCTCCTTGTCCTGTCCCTGGGCACCACTGAGAAGAGCCTGACCCCATCCTCTTGACACCCGCCCTTTAGATATTGTTCAGCACTGATGAGGTCCCCTCTCAGTCTTCTCGTCTCCAGGCTGAACGGCCCCAGGTCTCTCAGCCTTTCCTCAGCAGATAAATGTTCTAGTCCCCTCATCATCTTTGTAGCCCTCTGCTGTCCCCTCTCCAGCAGTTCCCTGTCCTTCTTGACCTGGGGGACCCAGAACGGGACCCAGGACTCCAGATGCAGCCTCACCAGGGCAGAGCGGAGGGGTTTCCCTCCACTGATTTCAGTTAAATAGTTGAAGTGAGAGACAAGAAATATGTCCTGTGAAGTGGCAATCCAAAAGCCTCTCTCCACCCACAGAAAAGCCACCCAGAGCTGGACTAGAAGAAATGGTGACGGAGCTTCTCTGGGCACTTCTCTGGTTCTCTTGGGCTCCTGAGCCTGGAATTCCCTCCCCTTCACCAAACCTGTGTTATGCACCTAAATATATTCTTTCCAAGAGGTCAGCATTTTCTAGAAAACTTGATCACAGGAAGTTCCATCTAAACTTCTGAGTACGAATCATAAAGGATGATGATCATTGTGTTAATTTGAAATTAATCAATCAGATTGTCATAATTTGAGCTTCAGAGACTGATTTTATAAATATAGATAATATAGCAGTATACATAATTGTCAATTAGCCATTTTTAGCAGAAGAAATATGGAAGGGATAAATAGGGACATTATACAGAATATATACAAAGGAGATCAATATATAATTTAAAAGTATATTAATATTGATTTATTCTATTATATATTACTTTACACAATACACTTTTATACAAATATTTATGAGTATTTTAAACTCTAGTGAAAATAAATGCTGATATAAAGCTGAGCTGGAAATAGCCAGGACTTCAACTCTGCGAATTCCAACAGCTATTTCCCACAACTCTAAGCTTATCCACAGCTTAACTATTTTATGGTGCAACATTTTTAACTTCACATTAAATAAAGCACCATGATCACAACTTAGAAAGAAAAACAGAAATAAAAATGCTACTGAATTACTGTATGAGTGGGTTAACAGCACTGCAAGAACTCTAGCTTCTGGAATTTCCTGAGCTTTGAGTGCCTGACTTTTTGACTTGGTACTGCCCCAAAACTAAAAATTTCTTTTTAAAGAAAGGAGGGGAGAAATAAATGTTTTTCTACGTGCTTTTGACTTCCAAACCTTATAAGTTGCCTAAACACTACCTTGCACCTCTCTGACTAACATCAGCTGAACAGAGAGATAAACTTAATAAGGAGGCCCCCGTACAGAATAATGTCACATGCCTTATTGCAGAGCACAGTGTGCTCTGGTGAGCTCCAGATCCACTGCTTTTTAACCTATTTTTTGCCTCCTGCTATCTCTAATCCTCACGGATTAGGGCATGCCAATCTGGTCCCTTAACCTTGCTCTCAGAAAATTAAGACTTAGTTAAAATAAGTGCTTCTAACAATGTGACACGTAGCAGTGGATATGTGGTTACGTGAACCCAGACAAGGCATTTCTACTCTCCAAACCCTTCCCACTCACTCGTGCTCCTCTGGTCTCTTCAGACGTAAGCTTTTCACAGCAAGGTCTCTCTGATTAACACCAGCATCGAGGCCACCTCAAAGCTGGTCCACAGACCATAGGTGTGATAATCTCCCCAATCTCAAGCCCTACCAGCTGTCCATCTGATCCCAGCAGCTCTGCCGACCTTGGAAACATCGAGAGGAAACACGTGCAAACCCCAGTAGTGTTGTCTCCTCCTCTGCTTAAAAGAAGCTTCAATGCAGAGTATTACAGTGCAAGATATACACACCAAAAAAAAAGCTTACGGCCCAGCACTGCTCAGGGAACACAGGTTTTGCTCTCATTAATGACAATATGAGCGTGGGCACAGCCTATGTGCTTGCCACCTTACAGAAAGGAGTCCCAGCTTCCGCAGATCAACAATATAAACCAAGAAAGAGGGGCACACTCGGGAAGGGAAGCTTTCTTTTCTTTGGCATGGATTGATTGAAAACACAAAACCTGCTTGGCCTCCTTTAAATAGGTTTTTTACTTTATTAAATGGCTTCTGTCGAGCCTCACACACACACAGCTCAGACAGATGCCCAAAGAAAACTATCGGTGTAAGAGATGCAAGACAATCTGTTGACCACCTTCTGAACTGAAATACCAGAGCCTTCTCCCCTTGGACAGCATCAGACTCCTCACAGCAATACTGCGTGATCTTCGAATGTGGCATAAACCAGTCGAGAAGACATAAACCAGTCGAGAAAGTGGTCTTAGAATTAATGTTTATTGTGCAGGTCCCACGTACAATGATATGATATGAAATATACCTGGTACGTGATGTGAGAGCAAATAGTAAATGAAAACCAGAAGATTGCTTGTGTTTCCAATCTAAACAGTGTCCAGAAGTACCAGAGAAAGAAGAAAATAAGCCAGGCTGAAAAGAAACTTTGTAAGCACCTCACAAAATCTATCCTGCACAAAGAGCCACATACAGCATATGTGCTTCTAAATCTCATCCTATTTTGAGGAATTTAATCATGGATAAGCCTTTTGCTGCCACCTGCACAGAAAGTGATGCCGCACAGAGAACTTTGGGGCAGTGAAAACAAGTAGGCTGTCAAATAGGTGGAACTAACAGGCATGAATTAAACCAGGGATCCAAGCTTTTCCAGGGTAAAAGTTTTATCCATGTTCATTCCTGCAGATGACAAGTTTAATCGCTGCTCAGTGACATCCATTTCAATGTCAAATACTATTCCAACTTTGCCCTCTTACTTATACACCCAAGAACAAATGGGGGGTACCAGAGAACCAGCCTGTGGTTGACTAAAGCGATTGTTTCCAGAGCTCTTGAGAGAGAGCGCTGGTCTGATGAGGATGCTCACGTCCATCTTACACCGAGACCACAAACATTTCGTTTGGGAAAACTAGTGTTTTCCTGCACATCTCGAGGCAGCCAAAGCGTAGCCCTGGAGGACCACTGACATCTGGTGGTCATTTCAGTCCTTCCCAGTGGTACCTGCAGCTCCTGGCAGGCGCTGCGTGGAGATCGCTGGGGCTTGGGAGGAAAAGAAACTGCTTCGTCAATAATTAGGCTGCATGGCAGCCCACAGGGCTGCTGGTGTGAACTAAACCCACATGCCTGCGGGAACGAAAGTGTTCTTATCTAGAGCTAACAGATTTAAAATATATATTTTTTAAAAAAAGAGGAAGGAAAAAGTAAAATATAAATTAACTCTAAAGAAAGCTAAGTCATGTATATTGAAATTTACCATGACTTGATCAGGTTATATTTTACAGAGGGCCTGTCAGAACTACACGCCAGGGAAGCATTAAGTTAGGGGCCTTACTCTGTGTTTATGAACTCGGTGGAATTCGTTGGCTACAAGTAAATGCAGATGAACTGCCGTACACAAAGTCAGTTAAAGCTGCCAGTACATTAATAGTATTGTTGGATTAAACTTAGTCTAGAGATAATAGAACTCTTCGACAGAGAGCATATTTAATTCAACAAGTTCTTGAGAACAACTGGGTCATGAAATAGAATTATATAAAACCGTCTTTTTGACAAATGAAAAAAAAGCATTGTTTCCTGGGTAAGATGTTTCTTATTACTGAAAAGGAGCAACAAGGTTTAGGTCTTCTTTCGCTGGACAACTAGCACAATATTAAGTTATACGCAGGAGTATTCAACAGTTTTATCCATTTTGATGGTGAGACTTGCCAAGACAAAAATCTCAGCTCTTTCCACCGGACTCGAGAGCAGATCTTCATGGTGCTCCAAGCAGCTGTGCAGAGACCACAGTCACCAGCACCAGATCTGAAACATACTTGGGCCTGACCGCACTAGTTGTTGACAGGGAAACATTTAAAGCTATGTTTTGCTTGTTATCTACAGCCTGTAAACAAAATTTTGAGGCTTTCAGACATTCATCGAGAATATAAAAATCTTAACAAACTTTCATGAGAGTTTCAGCCCTTCCTGGCTGCTTCCTTGCTGCAAAAACATTTGAAGTCTACCTTCAGGTAAATGTGCATTTCTCTTGGAAATGGGAGCTCCGTTCAAACCTAATAAAACTCTTGGCATTTGCCAAGTAGTGGGAAGTAATCAAAGTGGGTTCTATACCTTTCCTGCAAGCTACGAGAGCACAGCTTTGCAAAAAAAAAAATCAGCAGTACAAATCACCTGTCTCCAAACTAACATGTATTTTTCACCAACCACCAATATCAGAGAATCATAGGATGGTTTGGGTTGGAAGAGACCTTGAAGATCGTCCTGTCCCAAGCCCTGCCCTGGGCAGGGACACCTCCCACCAGACCAGGTTGCTCAAAGCCCCATCCAGCCTGGCCTTGAACAATTCTATGCCTCCTCTCCGCAAGTAAACAGATTACTAAATTGCTCTTCTGCCTTCAATCTGGGCTGCCCAACCAGACTGAAAGACAGAGAAGTATTTTAAATTGCTTTTACAAAACGCATTGCTGTGCGTACATTGTCTCATTGGCTGTGGCACATGGTGGGCAAACTTTTAATAGAGGCACGTGCAATTGCTAACGTAGCCAAGGAGCGTGCAAAGTACAGCCAGTGCTCAGAGTGGAAACAAGAAAGTGTAGCTGGGACACTGATATGGAGACAACTCCGTCAAGCCACCCCAATGAATGCAGGAAATGTGCACCGAAATGGTTTGGTTTGACTCAGGCTGGGCACCTGTTTGGGCCAAAGACAACCAAAAAGGCTTCCGAAAGACAAGCGTTGGGTTTTTCACTCCCATTCATATTTCAGCAGAAGTCCAGCATCTGTTGACCACTGATGCCTCTGGAGAACTTCAGCCATGTGGCACACAAATCACTGATGTTCATACATGTTTCAGGTCTCTTCCTGTACTACTGCATGAACATTTAATGACAAAAGTGGTTCCACAAGGCTACTTTTTAACACATTCCTAAAGGTTGACCTGCAAATAGATAGATATTAATCACTACAGAGACACTCACTCCCGTACACCACAGGCACAGAGCCTGGATGTTCCTCTTAAGTCCTACTCTGAGCATTTAAAGTGCTATTTTCAGTGTTTCAACAGGTTTCTGCACAGTAATGGATTTCACCCATAGTGAAGAGCGATCACACTGCTGCATGTCTATTAAATAGAAGCAATATAATTAGGCCAGCTACTGGGTAAAGGAGGCAATAAGCACTTTAGCAAAGCATTGTCACCGCCCTTATAGCTCCTCGTCTGAAAAGAAAGTCTCTTCTTTCCTTTGTTGTCCCCTCTAACATGTTATTTTCCACAAATATCTCGGCATTACCAATCCAATTATACACCAGCAGGAGACGACTGCTGTGTGCCAATGCTCTAATTCACAGGCACAACCTTTCTTCTACTTTTATATTTTACTGGGGATATTTTCTTAGGGAGAGGGGGAGCAGGGAGGGGAGTAGAAATGCCCTCCACTCACCACCAGGGATAGACGAGTCTAAAAATAAGTTTGCCTGGTTCTAATCGATAAAATCACGTTGGCAAACCTCTTCCGAAGACACATGAAAGCAAGATAACCCGCTCCCGCCAGCAGGCTGACCAGCAAGGTGGTGCCAAGGACCCTGGGTGCCCTCTTCTTGGCCACCCGGAACGCGGTTGGCAGAACGGCCGAGATTAATATATTGTTGACGTGTCCTAAAACTTTGTAAAATGCTTTTCTCTTCAGGACACGCTCGTAATAGGCTTCCAAGTTGGGTCGCTTTCCGTTTCCCCAGTTTCTTCTTGCTAATCCCAGAAACTTCAGGCGATGTAACGTGACGGCGAGTGACACATCTGCCAGGCTGAAGAAATCACCACAGAGCCAAGGCTGATTTCCATCTTCTGAGCAGAGATAAAACACAAAGAATTAGGAGCTAACGGAATACAAGCATGCATAGAAGCCTCCATGGGCCCACGTTTAATCTAGTGATATTTAAAATGCTGCCTACTAAACACCACCAACACTTCAGCTAAGGTACGACTTTAATCAATGAATATTTTACCCTGTCCTTTTTTCATACAGTATCGTAAAGTCTTAGGCTCAGCAGCCTGGCCTACATTTGTTCAGGAAAAAAAGAGCCACGTTTCAGGTCCATAAATTAGAATGCACAGTCAACACTTATTTTCATCAATTGCTTTCCTAAAATCTGGATTAAATTAAACAGAAGTGGAAAGGAGGCAGTTTATCTCGTACTGAAAAGCTACCACTTTCATGAAGAATTTATCATATTGCCCGTGTCACTCTGGTCTGTGGCATTCACTCAAGAACTGCTCATTTGCTGGAGACTTTCAAGTCAAAAATAAACAGCTGAGATGACCGAACTGCATCAAGCACATCAGCTCAGTGAGAAGATAGGTTGTCTGCCCATCTTTCCTTTGTGCTTGCTAGACCTCAAAGCAGGGGGTTTCATGCTGAGAAGTTTGGAAAGCAAAGGATATTCACCCTGCCCACCATTAGTCAGGAGCACGGATCACAGGATCATAGAATGGTTTGGGTTGGAAGGGACCTTAAAGATCACCCAGTTCCAACCCCCCTGCCACCGGCAGGGACACCTCCCACCAGACCAGGTTGCTCCAAGCCCCATCCAGCCTGGCCTTGAACCCCTCCAGGGATGGGGCAGCCACAGCTTCTCTGGGCAACCTGTTCCAGTGTCTCACCACCCTCACAGCAAAGAAGTTCTTCCCAGCATCAGTTTCAAACTGTTCCCCCTCGTCCTATGGCTCCCCTCCCTGATCCAGAGTCCCTCCCCATCTCTCCTGGAGTCCCTTTAGGGACTGGAAGGGGCTCTAAGGGCTCCCCGGAAGCTTCTCTTCTCCAGGCTGAAGAACCCCAGCTCTCTCAGTGTGTCTTCCTAGGAGAGGAATGGCCCTTACTNTCACAGCAAAGAAGTTCTTCCCAGCATCAGTTTCAAACTGTTCCCCCTCGTCCTATGGCTCCCCTCCCTGATCCAGAGTCCCTCCCCATCTCTCCTGGAGTCCCTTTAGGGACTGGAAGGGGCTCTAAGGTCTCCCCGGAAGCTTCTCTTCTCCAGGCTGAAGAACCCCAGCTCTCTTAGTGTGTCTTCCTAGGAGAGGAATGGCCCTTACTAGGGCCTCCTCTGGCCCCACTCCAACAGGTCCCTGTCCTTCCTGTGCTGAGGACTCCAGCGCTGGACACAGAGCTCCAGGTGGGGTCTCCCCAGAGCGGAGCAGAGGGGCAGAATCCCCCCCTGGCCCTGCTGGCCACGCTGCTGGGGATGCAGCCCAGGATGGGGGTGGCTTTCTGGGCTGCCAGCGCAATGGAGGCCCCAGGTGCCCTCTCCAGCCAAAGGAAAGAGGTGAATCTTCCTGGGATGGCTCAGAGCAGGCACTGCCAGGCAGCATCACACCTCTAACTTTAGCGATCTGAATGACCACCACCCGAAGGTGCTGAACTCTACTGACTACACCAAAACCTTTTGAAACCCAGGATACAAGATTTGGTAGTTAGCACAGCTGCCAGCATAAATCCTCTGCTGGAGCCTAGATCTCATATAGGACTTTGCCGTTCCCTCCTCATTAACCACCTTTCACAGTTCTTCCCACACAACAGGCACGCAAAAACGCCAGCGTGAACGTTCAGCAGCCGGGTTTTCACAGAATCACAGAATGCTATGGAGTTGGAAGGGACCTCTGGAGAGCATCCAGTCCAACCCCCTGACAGAGCAGGTCCACCCAGAGCAGGTCCCACAGGAACGTGTCCAGGTGGGTTTGAATGTCTCCAGAGAAGGAGACTCCACCACCTCTCTGGGCAGCCTCTTCCAGGGCTCTGCCACCCTCACAGGAAAGAAGTTCCTCCTAATATTTAGGTGGAACTTTCTCTGTTCAAGTTTATGCCCATCACCTCTTGTCCTGTCACTGGGCACCACTGAGAAAAGACTGGCCCCATCCTGCTGACACCCACCCTTTCAGTATTTCTAGGCATTGATCAAATCCCCCCTCAGCCTTCTCTTCTCCAGACTAAAAAGACGCAAGTCCCTCAGCTTTTCCTCATAAATGAGATGCTCCAGGCCTCTCATCATCTTTGTGGTCTTTGGAAAGAGAAAAACTCTGCAATGTCCTTTTCAACTCATTCACCACCAGAGGAGAGCCATAGTTTGGCACATGGCTGGTACCCATCCATTTTGACCAGCTACACAGGGCTGGAAGAAAGGCCCCTGCAGAGAACGAGTGCACCCTGTGTTGCTGGAAGGATACCTGGGTGTTCACCCCCTGCATTAAGTAAGATGATGGAGAGAAAGACCAAAGGAACTAACCTGTGTGAAAGGAAGATGCCTGCAGTGGCACCAGAGGGAAGTGAATGAGGGGTCTGAGCAGCAGCAAGACAAGCAGAAGCTCAGAGGTTGAGCAAAACCTGGAGAAGCATTTGGTCACAAACCTCAAAAATGTCAATGCCTCAGACAAAATTCCAAGAGGCATGTAACAGCCCTAAGTTTTACGAAATCCTGTGATCCTGGCAGTTTTCCTAAGCTCATCACTAAGCCGACTCCTTGGAAAGGCTGTTTAGCAGAGAAAGCAAAAAATGGGAGAAATGGCAACAGACTCAGTTTGCTCCAATCCTACAAAATCCTACCATTCCTTGTGCTTTCGAACATTTCCCGTGACTCTTTCACTGTTGAGTCAGTAGGAAATTAAATCTAGATTTTCAGTTTGCTGGTTCAAATCTACTGTCTTGATAGCGGCTGATAATTATTCCTATAGCTATTTATAGAGCCAAACACAAAGAGTTATTGATCTGAGCGGATGCCATTGATGTTGACTGATGCTTCGGGCAGCTCCCGGTTGCACCAGAGAAAGGATTCACAGAATCACGGAATCCCAGATTCCCATTAGCACCACTGGGAGCTGGACCGTGCCCTGAATAAGGAAAAGATTAACCCCATTTAAACAAAATTCAACTTTCATTTGGGTGGACGGCAGGTAAACCCCACGACTTTCAAAGAGAGGTGGGGGGGGCGCTGCTTAACGATTAGAGCACTTAACCCAGATTGCTAATTCTGCATATATCACAAATATCAGCACAGCATTTAAACAAGATTGTAATAAATCTGTGTTAAACGCTAAGGTTATGATCACTACGGTGAACTGAGGCCTACAACTACAGCATCAAGAATAACGTTCTGTAAGTGCAGGGGTTTTTTTCAGTTTATTGATAAAATACTGCAAAATTGTGCCGCTAATTATACTTACTGCTGAAAATGTGATCCAGCGCTCTCATGAGACAGTGAGAACTCAGTGAGAGTGTCAGTAAACTAAACTAGTATTTAAACCAGCATTGATCCTTCTGTGGTGTCAGATCAGTATATACTAAAAGCATCAAATTGGATACATTAAAACGAGTCCTATAATGGTGTCTTCAACAAGTTTATTCCCCAAACATAAGCATCTACAGGATTTAGCAAGAATAATTCCTTACCTGGTGTTTCCTCATTTCGCCGCTGCAGTTCAGTCTCCACCTGATCCAAAACTTTTTCCAGTTCATCCAGTATTTTCTTCAGGTATTTTATATTATCATGATCCAGCAGCTTAGACTAAATATATATATATATATATACACAGGTTAGTGTTTTAATCATTGAGCAGAGTTTATAATTTTATCAGAGAAACTTTGACTTAGATACTACAGTGCTTATTCACAAAACGGGATTATTTTCTCCATGTGGTCAGCTGGACACCACTTGGATACTGGTGAAAATTCAGATAATGGAAGTAAAAGGAAGTAAAGATAAAAAGATAAAGTAAGACTGCAAGACATTTCTGGTAATGACTGGTGAAACAAATCTTTACATTGTGTCAGAAAATATCTGACACTAAAAAGCCCATAATAAAGAGGAGGGAAAACAAAGGGTTTTCTTACTTTAAGGCGCTTCTGCTTTGCTATATAGGCATCTTGAAGGTCTGGGTTTTCTTCTGCAAGTTTTTTCAATTCTGATTCTGTGTTACTTATTTGGCCTGACAGAGGAAAAAAAAAAAGCCCAAAGGAATGACATTAGATATCCAAAAGTACCCATAATGCAACCCACAGGAACGGATCAAGAGCTTGTGTACAAACGCCACACTGAAGACACGGGAAGCGGCACCTCAGTGAAGCACCACCACCATGAAGATGGGATTCAAAAACATCATGTTTTAGAAAACTTAACCTGCTGCATAATTGACTCCGCCGCTTAGAGACATGGTTTAGTGGTGGTTTTTGCCAGAGTTGGGTTGATGGTTGGACTCGATGATCTAAAAGGTCCCTTCCAACCTGGACAATTCTATGATTCTATCATTCTATCCGTTTGCAATGAACCCTAAATAGCAGTGATCTCCCAGGCGGAAGGAGGAATTCTTGTTAATATTTTTCTCTTATTCAGATAAAACCCTTTTGCTGCCGGAAAGGGCGCTAAATCTGTGAAATTCTACTACAAATCTCTTAGGTCTCTGATTTTTTTGTACCTCAGTTCCCAGGTTCCTACCACACTTTTCAAGCTGTGAAAGTGCAGACAGGTCCATTCGGAGATTTTCTGTAGGTCATGTGCATAATTCCACAACAAAAGCCTGAATACCACTGAATATGGAACCCAGGTGGTGTCAGTCAGCTAAAATGTGACACCAAGATCTGTGATCCCTTTCAGAAATGTTCATTTTGGACTATATGGATGTTCTAGAAAAACAGTCATAACATGACTTAAAGAAGGAATGATGTGAAAAACTTAATTTTAGTGATTTCTACTATGTGTAGCCTTTTCTCTCCTTCAAAATGAGGCTTTGCTTGAAAATGCCATATGTACAGCCCTACAATACCAAAAGATAGTGAATAATAACTGATCTTCTAAAATAAATACTTCTAGTAACAAACTGAGAACAAAATCATAATTATAGGGCAACAATCACCTCTCACTTGTACCTGATAATTAAGTTTAGTTCCCATTAAGTCCTATAAATTAAACTGATAAAAAAATTCCTGCTAGAGAATAATAAACTCACTGTTTAATATATTCTTTGTTTCAACCTGATATGTCTGTGAAAGCCATCTTTCAACACAGTATATGAAGAAATTGGAGGATGCAATCACACAATTAATTACTTGATTGGATTTGGCGTGCATAAACATCATATATAACTGAATGGTGGCTTATGATATCTAGCACTTTGAAAAAGATCAGCTTGTCAAAGTTGAAAACTAAACCACCTCGGGAGAAGTTTGAACAAGCAAAAGAATTGTTTAGGAACATCCAGGAGCTATTCAAAAAAGCGCCTCAAATCAAGAAAGCAGGCTACGCTTTTGAGTATAAAAAGATAAGAAAACATCCCAATTTAGACAAGTAGTAGTTTTAGCTCTACCAGCATGAATGTGTGTGTGTAAACTGACAACAATTAATACCGACTATAAGCCAGAGGGGAAGAACTCATACACTCAGCAGAACACAAGGCAGCGTTGTAAAGTGAACCACAATAACAGCACTGACTGCGACCGTGTGAAAACAGAAGAACTATCAATAATGCCTATGAGAAAAGTACAATTATTCAATAAACAGTTATCATCCACATTTGGGGAAAAAAAAAAAACAGATTGTACACGCATGTAAGATAATGTTACTTCAGTTAAGAAAAAAAGGGTAATTACTCTTACTGAAATTCTAAATCTCTCCAGATGTCATTTATAAGGAATTTATTTTAAATAACCATTGATCATTGGACCGGCAACGCTGACTTCTAAATACTTTGCAATGCTCACAGAGTTTCCAGCAGACGGAAAGAAAAAGAATCACGTGCTGATGTTTTACAAAGGGTAACTCGTGCAGCTACAAGGAAAGCTAACTGCCTGCCTTCACTTCTGACAACATCCCAGTGTGGCTAAGAGGAGAACTGACTTGCCAAAAATTTTATGGAGGAGCACGACACCGTTGCGTGGAAACAGAACTTCTCAAACTAAGACAGTATCATATTTTATGATGTTGTGAATTTGGTAATTCTATAGTTGTAATACATCTCATGTCTCTGCAGTACTTGACCTGTTTCTACAGAGCATTCTAAAATGTACCAAAAAATCAACACAATACAATGCACTGACATTGACCAAAAAACTCCAAGATCTCAGAACGTAACTGTAAGCCGGGGATCATCACTCAGTCGCGTTCTTGGGATTTGATCCTTGTCCTAGAACTATTTAGTTCTTCTGTAATACTTAAAAGGAAACATAAAAGCACTTACTAGAGTTTGCCATGGTACAAAGACTAGAAGCCTAAATCAAGGAAAAACAAGGCACTGACACCCAGTGGCCTGGACTGGTTGATAAACTGGGCCTAAGGAACCAGTTGAGGTTTTAACACAGTCCGACGTAAAATAAAAAATGAAGCAAAAGATATATTCCAGGAAAGACATTTCTTGGAGAGAGCGCTGGAAGTTTATCCGAAAAGCTGGACTGAGGTCGTGATCCACGACCAGCTGAACAAGGATGCCCCGCGCGCTTCTGCCGCTCAAAGCAATGCGGGAGTCCTCGAACACACACAGAGTAAAAAAAAACCACCCAAAACCCAAGAATAAAGAAATAAATATTTATCTCCCAATCTGATAGCAAAGTGAACAGAATCTGCTGCCCAGTTCTGGCATTGAAACCCAGCAAGGGGTGAAAAGAGAGGTGTGAGAACTGAAAGATTACTTGCCAAGGATTTTTCTGAATATCACCAAATGTCATTTAAGCTAAGTATTTCTGCAAACTACTGAATTTGATACAGGAGTTCATTCCAGGAGGTTCTCTGTTATCGTGGGGACTGGGCAACATAACCTGCAGGTACTTCCTCTGCCCTTACCGTATTTTTTCATGGGAAACCGTTATGCATATACAAGTCCATCAGCTAAAATATCCCATCCCAAGGAAGTCAGAGGATATTTTTTACCACTGATTCTAATCCTTTGTCCTGATTTTATAATGTTGCGTTATTTGCACCCAGGATTTTGGTGTAAATTGTGCTTTAAGGATTTCCATTGGTCAGATGAACCCAGACTACTTACATCTGCACATTTTATTCTATTTTTTTTCTTCCCTGCCCTTGGCACCAAGTCAACACCGGTACATTCCTTAGGCTAAAAGGGCTGAATGATTCTCTTGTGATATATTGGATAAACAGACTCTGTTTCATTGAGGCTAATCTGCATTTGCACCACTTTGAGAGGAAAGCTATTGCTTTATTTTAACAGGTAAGCTTAATACAAGTTTACAATCACAAAAAAATGGGTCTTCAGCCTAGTGGTTTGCTGTGAGCAGTAATAGTGCTGTTCCCTAGAAATTGCTTTATAAGCATAAACGGCAAGATCAGAAATTAGGATGTTCCCAGCTGTCCCAGCTGCGATTTTCTGTTATGCACAAGATGCACATTTTCAATCATTAGGAAAATTAATTCCACAGGCACTTCCAAAACAACACTTCCTCTCTCCCGTTTCCAAATCCTAACAGACTACAAAACCAATAAAAAGTCTTATTATCAGATTATCAAGGGCTGCACCTAAAACTGGAAATCTGTGCTCAATATATTCTGCTTAAGGGGCACTGAAGGCACAAGGCGAATGTAATCATAGGACCATGGAATCACAGAATGGTTTAGGTTGGAAGGGACCTTAAAGATCACCCAGTTCCAACCCCCTGCCCTGGGCAGGGACACCTCCCACCAGACCAGGTTGCTCCAAGCCCCATCCAGCCTGGCCTTGAACCCCTCCAGGGATGGGGCAGCCACAGCTTCTCCAGGCAGAACGCAACACCCTATGACCTGCCAGGCGTTCAGGGCTACACCAGTACGTACTGCGGATCCTGCTGGTGGCGTAGGCTGGGATCATGGAGTCCACGGTTAACTCGGGGTGCAGGATGCAGCCATGCGTGTAGGCATCCATAGGCAAGGAGTCTAGAAGCTCTCTGTAGTGCTGCACCCGCGGGTAATACATGCTCCCTTCTTCTGGCATTAGTCTTGGGACTTCCTCTGCAATACAAAGTTAAAAAACAGAGTCAACAAAAGAAGAACCGTGTAAATGATCAAGAGCAGTATTTCATGAGCTACTTGTGTCCAACTGCTGCAGACGACACAGCCACAGTTAAGAAAGTCTCATGATTCCCCACTGTGGTATTAGCACAGCTCAGCAAAATCACAGAATCATAGAATCACAGAACGCTATGGGGTTGGAAGGGACCTCTGGAGATCATCCAGTCCAACCCCCTGCCAGAGCAGGGTCACCCAGAGCAGGTCCCACAGGAACGTGTCCAGGTGGGTTTGAATGTCTCCAGAGAAGGAGACTCCACCACCTCTCTGGGCAGCCTCTGCCAGGGCTCTGCCACCCTCCCAGGAAAGAAGTTCCTCCTCATGTTTGGACGGAACTTCTTCTGTTCCAGTTTGTGCCCATTTCCTCTTGTCCTGTCCCTGGGCACCACTGAAAAATATGGACACAAGGCCTTTCAAAAGCCTGCATGTGACCACTTCCAAGCTTTTTCTTCCTACTTTTAACCCTCTTCACTCCTGTTTTGCCCTCAAAAATAATTGCCCCATTCCACTCCCTTCCCCCAGCCCCTGAGATTATTCTAGAAGCAGTAACGTGGCTCCTTCTTTCCTCTCCCTGCGGAGCAGGAGCTGCTGGGCAGCAGCAGAAGTTGTGCTGCTTTTCCCTGCTCAACACAGGGTTTTTGGTGTCGGTCTCCCAGGTGAGCGCAGCCTGGCGCTGCCATTGCTGACTCCTCCATCCCTCCCGAATGGGGAAGGAGGACGGTGGTGGGTTTTTACTTACAGCTGCTTGTAAAGATGCTGGAAGGTCTTTGGTTTGTTTTAAAGAAGCACGTTTTGACCCCATACCACCAACTATTCATAGAATCATCTAGGTTGGAAGAGACCCTTGGGATCATTGAGTCCAACCATCTACCCTACTCCAAGTTCTCCCCTACACCATATCTAAACGGCTCTTAAACACATCCAGAGATGGTGACTCAACCCCCTCCCTGGGCAGCCTATTCCAATGCCCGACCATCAATTTTTCTGTGAAAAATTCCTTCCTAATGTTCAGTCTAAACCTACCCCGTTGGAGCTTGAAGCCATTCGCTCTCGTTCTGTCACTAATTACCTGCGAGAAGAGACCAGCACCAACCTCTCTACAGCGTCCTTTCAAGTAGTTGTAGAGAGGAACATATTAGTATTAGGAGAGCCCGTTTCTTTTTGAGACTATAAATATTTTCTGCTCCTGAACCGACCAACACAACACACACAGCGAGACGGAGCTGGCCCCAAAACTGCCTCACGCCGGGGGTAGGCGGGGAAAGGATTTCACGCCGAAACGCCGACGGGATTTACCATCTACGAAGGTTGCTTCCAGGTAGTCGATAATCTGCGTGGCCTCACAGATGATGTTTTCCCCGTGGATCAGGACGGGCACCTCCCCGGAGGAATTCAAGCGCATGAACCAGGGCTCGTTGTGCTCGCTCAGGGGCAGGTTGACATCGTGCTCTTCGCACTCCAGGGCTTTTTCGGCTATCGCCAAGCGCACCTGCAATTGGACCGGCGGGGTTGTCCCAGGAGAACCGCTCCACCGACATCTCCCGGCCCCGCCGAGGCCGCCGGTCGCCCTCCCTCCGCCCGGATCCGCGGGCATCCCGGGAGGAGGGGATGGGGGGGCCCGCAATCCGCCTCCCCCCTTCCCCATCGCCCCCCCAGATCGCCCCCCTCACCTTCTGGGAGGAGAAGGACTGGGTCCAGTGGTACAGCACCAGCGGCGCCATCCCCGCGCTGCGCCGCGCTGCGCCGGGCGGGGCAGGCGGGATGCGCGGGCGCGCAACGGCGGCGGCCGCCCTGCGCTTGGGAATTAAAAGGAGAAGATGCCCGAGTGAAAGG
>VXAK01003747.1:24139-66407 GCA_013399435.1 Arenaria interpres | reverse complement strand
CGGGAGGCCCCCTCTCCGTCTCGGTCCGGCTCTGAGTTTAAAGGCGCTGCCCGCCTGGCCTGCAAACCACGTCAGGTCAACAAAGCTCTCCCACCACTGCTAGCATCCCTGTCTCCTGTGTTCTCCTCCCCAGTTCAAAATATTCCTCAGATCCCATACTCCATTTGTTTACCTCATTCCTTCCTTCAGCGTCTACCTACCCAAACCTCTGCCCTCAGAACTTCTATGCGATCCTGCCTCAGCTTCTCTACCCATTTAATTCTAGGTCTCTTTTTATACAATGACTAATTACCAGATTAGGTTATCTTCTATTCCCACTTCTTGTTCCCTCACCGATTCCCAGTCCCAGTGTGGCTGTCAGGATAGTTCAATATCATGTTCAATTCTGTCTTCCATTTTAGGATCCTCAGACGCCGACTTTCTGTAGCCCTTTGTTTCTCTACCCAGTACACAGTCCTTCCGGGGAACGCTTCCAGACGTCCCTCTCAGCTCTTTATCCCCTGTCTACTTATTCTTCATCATAAGACTAGTTTTTGTCCCTTCTGCACCTAAATTAGCACAGCCTCCTCCTCCTGTTTGTCATAGTCAAACAAGGAAAAAGGCCACTGCAGAAATCGCCCAAAACTGAGGTCGGATGCCTAGAGCCAAAATTACATAAAGTAATATGAATATTAACTGCAAATGTCTTATCTGAGTGGGGCAGAAGCATCAACAGAGTATTTACAAAACTTAGTGGTTAAAAATCCGTACCAGTTTCTACTGACTTTTCAAAGGCTTAAAACTTGTGCAGATGAACAAAAAGTGAAACACGTTATATGTGGCACAAAGACCAATTTTGCCTTATTTCAGTCTAAGGGCTAAAAATGTTTGCAAAAGTTTTACAAAATATTTACTGAAATATTCTAACTGAAATACTCTAACGTGTCATCTCCCTTGCACCTTTTCCAAAATGGTAGGATTATCTCCCAGTCTTCTCCCTTCCTTTCTTCATAACCTGTGGCCCTTAGATCACAACGACAGCAAAGGCAGACGCAGTATAAAATACATTAACACCTTTTAGCAAAGTTTTTACCTTGATGTCAGAAGTGTCACGCTGGCTGTTGCGCCATGCTCGTGAAACAGATGAAAAAGTTCTATCCGCGTGATCAAACTTCCCACCTTGTAGATTTAAGAAAAGTGTTGTAAAGGGTTCCTAAATAAATATAAAAAGATTTATTAGAAAGAGCATTTCTTTAGGAGTTTCAGGGGGAAAAAGGGATTTCTTATTCTTTTGAGGTCTGGTTATTAATGATGCTATTCTTCAGGCAGACACATGATTAATTGCAAAGGGTTAATTCTATTATCCAAGAATGAGAAATACAAACTGATGCTTATTTGTTCAAGAAATGCTTTTTATTCCTACTCCATCTATATATATGCAGATAAAGAAAAGCAAACAAAACCAAAAGAAAATATTTAGAAGCCGGAGGAGAAGGTACGGTCAGTTGTGACACAAATATCCTTTGAAAACATAAAAAAGCTCAATATTTTTACCTTAGATATTTTTTAAACTAGCATGTAACAAAAATAACACACGCATTTTCTTTTGTTCAAGGTAATCTATTAATATACAGGGTAGCATTCAATAGCCATGGCTTTATGATTGTTATTGTTTAATATGTAATTTATGATTTAGAAAAGAAAAACGTTCGAAAGATTTAAAAGCCTCCTCTTAGTTAAAGAACACTTAAGCACATATTAGTGGATAATTGCTTGAAATTAGCTAAGCGCTATAAATTACTTCAAGGATTTATGTATGCTTGTACATTCTAACAAGCTTTAATTAATGATGTGCTGCTAATGCTTTCCCAAAGAAATTACTTTCTATGAGATAAATCGCCTTTCAGTTTTACAGAAAAATGCATTGTTT
Organism: Arenaria interpres; assembly: GCA_013399435.1. Classification (NCBI taxonomy): domain Eukaryota; kingdom Metazoa; phylum Chordata; class Aves; order Charadriiformes; family Scolopacidae; genus Arenaria; species Arenaria interpres. The sequence goes on along the minus strand of VXAK01003747.1, from coordinate 64,498 downwards.
AACCAATATATTATCAATATGTAGCATCTCAAAAGTTACTTCCATATAAATTGCAGCAGATTTTTAAAAATTAATTATTTACATCATAGAATTTCATGATCATCAGAAGCCAACTCATTTACACTCATTAGGAGGTGAAAACTGAATACATTCAGTAAGAACCACAAATGTTCAGTACATGGTCCAGTCAGAAAATATGCAAGGAAGGAAAGTTAACCGTATTTAAGCAGCATAAGAATGCACACTAAAAAGCAACTTTTAAGGAGAAAAAGCTTTACTGATTTGAAAAGGCTGTACCATAAAAATTAAAACCTTCTGCTCAAAGTTGGACGACATTTAACTTACGCTACTGATTACAATTGCTAGAAAATTTCAGTACTCTGCTACGCCATTGAGTTTATGCATTCCTAGCTATTGAAAGAAAAAGCATTTTAAAAAGATGTACTTACAATTCTTAATAACCACGTGAGTGCAAAACTTGCAGTTGAATAATGCGTGCCATAGTGAAATTTTGGAACCTGATCATCTTCCCATGATTCGTATCTCTCGGCAAAGAACGCTGCTCTCTTTGGGTTCAAAGCTCCAATAGGCTACAAGGTTTGGAAAAATAAAGACATTAGGTAAATAAAGAGGACATGATCTATTATCACATCATACTTTCTGGTAACCAGAATTATCGGCCTGCCTGGAGAAGACTGCCTTTGGTGTTCTGCAAGCACCTGAACAGATCTGCGTATTCCAAAGCAGGATTCCCATGTGCAGACGCACGGGGCTGGTTGGAAACAAGTCTCTTCTGCCTTCACACAGGCTTCATGTCTCTTTACTCCTGACACAAGTCAATGACTGAAAAACGCTTCACAGTGGAATGTCTTGGACAAAGAGTTGTTTACTTGGGTGCCTGTGGATACGTGTGCGTGTTGAATACACTCTTAAGCCAACGGTAGGCAACAATGAGAAACATCTTTGGATGTTTTGGGGGAAAAAATAGTGACCGATAGGGTGGAAGAAATATTAACAGCGCATTTGGAATTTTGATACTACTCTTCTTGTTTTTATGCTTTCTATTTACCATCCCAAGACAAGTTTTACTCTATGGATTAAAAGACAAATAAAACAGCAGAATTTCTATCTAAAAACATTGATCTAAAAGAAACCAATAACATATGTATGACTAAAGAAGCCTATCACACTTCCACCGATACTGTTATTCTTTGTTCAGTGCTTACCTAAGACATAAACACCCAGGGACTTGTTTAAATGTAAGAAATATAATATTTCATTATCTATAGCTGTGTATTTCTTCAGCAGACTTTTACATAAAGGATTTTGAAAAATGAGTGTAAGTCACATAAATCACTGAGAAACACAAAAGTGAATTTAGCCATTCCATATGGAAAATGCCGTAAGAGGTCTAAAATATCTTTGTATATACATGCAAAACATATATATAGAAAATTGTATTGCATATGTTGAGCACACTATATGTTATAAATGTAAATGACGCCCATCTGTACAGACAATGGATGCATTCAAGTATAACTGGAGAACAAACATGGAAAAATATTTTATTCTTTCTGTTCTGCAAGAATAAACAGACTTAAGAATACACTACAAGGTAAGGAAAAACTTTAAATGTCCTTGAAGAAAAGTATCAGTAACCAAGTCATCAATTCAATCCCAGTTCAAGTGAAAAACTATGTCTGCTCTTCAGATTATTAGTATTCAAATAACTGCTTCTTTGCAGCTCACGTGAAATTTGGCATATGAGTTTCAAAGTATTTTCTCTTCTAGATTAGATCTGTGAATGACCTAAGATCTAATCTTACAGTTTTCACTTAGAGTGGTTTTCACATTGCAGTAGGATAAAAAACCCCACATCTTAGGTTAATTACTGTTTTTGCAGTTCACTAATTTGAAATATAACCCTTTAAAAGAAGTGGTTCCTGTATAAAAGGATTTTTATCTGATTTAGTAAATTTATTCCAGGGAAGAATGAAACTGACTCCAAGTCATCTCTTTGTTGCAAGAACCATTTTGGAATCTCCATCTGTACTGATTTTCCTTAAAGACTCAGCTATGCTTGAGGGAAAAGAGAAGAAAGGAGGTCATTGGTAGACAAATTATATAAATTAAAAATAGAAACAGCGTTGTGCTGTACGGTTCTGTGGCATTTTATGTATTCTCTTTATCTGTCCCTATTTTTATTACTCTCCAAATGAGTACAGCCCAAATCAATAGTTATAGAATTACATTCCTTGAATATAAAGCTAAACCCAATTAGAATTGATTTCATTCTCTTTTCAAAAAAATAAAAAATAATGGTATCATGCAGAGATCCATATAGCCAGAATCCACAGTATTGATTTTGGCTGTTATTGTTACAGTTGGTTTCTGAAGCCTGCAACAGGACAACTATCAAGACATGTCACATTTATTTGCAAGCAAATAAAAAAAGTCCCCAAATGAAAGAAAGCTTAGGGGAAAAAAAAAAGGAACCGCGGAGCTGTGCACTGACAATGATACACTATCAGCTTACTCAGAGAAGTTACAGTGGGAATACACACATTGAATTATACATTACACGAATGCACTGATTTATTGTGGTAATAACATCCACCTCATTAAAAGATTCTGCTTTGCTGCAGTTGGAGGGCTACATATTGTTTACTGCTATAAATTAATGGCAGCGCACAGAAGACTGTAGAACCCTTCTAACAATAGATCTGTAATGACAGTGCTGTATATCACAGCTTCCCCAGCAGCTTCATAATAAAATGGAGACAATGTATTGGGCTAATACATTCTACCAGGCAGGCCCATATTTTTCTGACAACTGCTTCTAGGGGTGAGGCGATTCTCCTGTATTACGCTGCGCTGTGAACTGTTAACTGAGCCTGAGCTACAGAATAAAGCACATACAAGGAATATTTGAATGTTCCCGACTTTGAGTTTAGTAAACAAATTAATCGAAATTTTGTAATTATTTCCTATTTTAAAATGAACAGGGAAGCATGATTACATACCGGATTCCCTCCCTTGTGGTTAAACACCAAGGGAAAAGGAGTAACTCCAAACCAAGCTCTGCTAGAGGTAGATGTGAGACCACAAATTTACGCTACTCAACATGTTTTCCCTGTCGCTACAGACCACTAAGGAAGAACAAGCAGAAAAGCTTTCATATCCAGAAATTCCAGTATATATATTCTTTGCAGTACCTTTTCAGAGAAGAAAACTAGATATTAGTTCACCAATACTTATTTAGATGGGGAAAAGAAAAAAAAAAAAAGAAAAATAGAGATAGAAAAATTCTGACGAGCAAAAAGCACTGGATGAGATTACAGGAGTCAAGATGAAAAAACAATCACTTCTGGCTGCTAAGTTTTCAAACTGTATTGAAAAACGAATAATGCATATGGTTTTCAATTCAGAGTTCATTCAAAATAGAGTCCAAACTAGAGGAAGTACTGGGGTAAGGAAGTTTTTGGTTTCTCTTTTCCAACGGCATGATCACCTGGTTCTTGACCTGAAGGGGTTGTTATAACAACATGTGCTACAAATACGAAAGTTACAAGCTATTCTTAAAAAAACCACCCAAACTCATTTGATATTAATATTCCAAGTGCTCTCAAATCTAGGAATGCCTCAAAATGAATAAACATCACATTTTGACCAGGAACTGAACATAGTAAATCTCAGTCTTTGGACCAAGCTCGTTTGCTTTCTTTGAGACACTACGAAGAAAAATGGTTTGTTGGAAAATAACAGAAAACATACTGACTCTCACCATCTACTGCTGTTAAATATGGCCAGACACTGTGGTGCACAGTTGTATTTGTTGGTTCTTAATCTTACTCTGTGCCAGACATTGGAACGGTGGCCCAATTTGCCTCCGTTGTCAGAAGAGGCCCTGTTGCACCCAACAGAAGAAAGCAGGATGCTCACCGCTCCCCTACGTAGGGCAGAATCTCTCCTAGATTCTGTTGCTCATGTTCAAGAATACATGTGTTTTGGAAAACTGTTAATCACCTAACATAAGCAGATCAAAGTCTTATAGAGAAAGAATTACAATATATTTACAATTACATATTTCAGAAGAAAAAGAGGTGCTTTTTGTTCCTATCTAATATATTTTCATTTTTTTAGTGTTACTACAAATAAACAGACATACACCTTTTGTTATTGACTTTGACACAGGCTTCTGTTATTAAACAAACATTGCCACTGTCTCCTACCCATTCTAATACTGGAAAGAGTTTTTAACTCGCTAATATTCAAAATCCATGAAAGACCACAGTACTACGGCAGTAAAGTGCATTTAATAACCGCAAAAAAAGAAGTACTCAAGATACTGTAGTTTCATCTTCACTGTAATTGTTACACCAAATCTTTGGTGAAGATGGCAATCAACAATTGCTACTGGAAATCAGGAGAACCGTGCAAGTGCCTGTGAGTTCTGAAAAGTAGGCAGTTCCAGAAAGGACGTCCACGCTGACCGGCACAAACAGCAAGATTTAGAAATTCATGAAAATATTATTCTTTGAAGTTTGTATTTTGAAACTCCTTCACCATGAAAAAAATAAAAAGGGAAAGAAAATATATTAAAAAAAGAAAAAGAGCAAAAAAAGGGGAAAAAAAAAAGAAAAAAATGCTTTTCCTTGTGATTTCTTATACTATTTTCTTATCCAGATCTAACCAGGTATTTGGATTCCTGCGCATACGATTGTCCGTATCTACAATACATACAAATTACATTTTGTAGCATCCTTGCCAAGTATGAAGTTTGTTTTTCATACATTTTATTTTCAAGATGACTATCTGGTTTTCATTACTGATATTTTTCATGTATTCATTGGGCTTAAAGGACCAGGGGGACCATTAGGTCATCTCATCTCATCTCATCTCATCTCGCCTTGTGTCTGTATCACAAGCCATTAAATGCCTTTCCATTATATGATTTTGAGTCCAACTGTCTATATTTGATTATAGCATGAGCTGTATTTGGCCCACCTGCCTTCCAGAAAGGCATCTGACTCCTGAGTACATGGACAATTTGCTATTTTTCTTGGAAGCTTTTACTACTGATAATTGTAACCCTCATTCTAAAAAACACATACTTCAGTTTGGTTATGAATTTACTGGTGTGTTACCAAAGAAATCTTACTACACTTCTCTCTGACGTATCACAGAGTTTCTACTTATCCAGTATTTTCTGTATATAAATATACTGACAGACTATAATTAGACTTTTCATTAAACAAAAGAAATTGAGCTCGTCAGGTCTTCCATTTTAAGGCATTTCTTCCAGCCTTAAGATTTCTCTGCAGCCTGCCCACTTATCAATGTATTTCAATCTGAAACATGTTCAGTGTTCCAGCGTTAGTCTTCGTGCTGTTGTAAATACGCTGAGTGCTGTATACTCTGCTGCAGTCTAACACTACTGCATTTTTAGAGGATTGCTTGTCTAGTTACTTTATGTATAACCAGCACATAATTAACTCCCAGAACTAGCCCATACTTGTAATACTGTCGGTGGGACTTCCTGATCATCTGAGTAAAACTTCTTTTTCACAGACAGAGATAGAAAGACAAGATGCAAAGGTTTAATTACACCCAAACTTTATTAACTTAGGCCAACTGGGAAATATCGGGGAATAAACACATGTAATGTAGATCACTACTCTTTCATCTGTCATTTTTTGTGTTTGAGAACGGCCAGAAAATGCCATAATCCCCTCTGAACCTATTCTCACTCGCTGCTAGAACTCACCATTCTTCCTCTGAAACAACTGAGTACTGCTGTCTTAAAAAATAGGTCCTGCAACTCCCTTGTTGTCTTCTTACTACTTTTAATCCATACCTAACTCAAATTCATTAAAGAACTGCATCCCAAGAAAACAACAAATGCGATTATCTGCTGAACTGTTTGAACTGCCCTCATTGATCAACTAAACTGGCCCTTGAGCTGCTCCGGGAAAGATTTTTTAAAAAAGCAAACAATCTACCAAGGAGAAAAACAATCCTTACCAATTAACTTCCAAAAGCACTGGTTTCACAGCAGATGCCCAAATCCTACACCAAAGACTAGGCTATGGCGGGGGGCAACACTATAAATTCAAATGTCAAAATTTGGCTGAAGTCAAAGTTCTGAAGACAGAACTTGACAGAACTTCCATATTCTTCCCCAGTGAGCATTTAGGTGATACACAAAATGATACTTTCTCATATAATTAATTTGCTAGATTCAGTGCTTCAGGGAGCAATGCAGAACAAATATAAATTAGTTTAAAAAAAAAAAAAAAGAAAAGTCAACTAGACCACCAGTTCATCAGTGGCCACTAAACATGACTGTCTAAGTTATTTCTCCAGCTCACAAAGCAGTTAAACTTCTGGTTGCCAAACCTGGGAGGTTATCTGTAGGGAAGGATGATGATTTACATGCCCTCTTTCTATTTATTTTACACTAGGCTGATGCTATTGGCTGTCCACAGAGGCAAGATATTGAGCTAGATGAGCTTCTGGACTGGCTCCTCTCTTACAACTTCATATTCAATGACTCAGCGTCTTCCCACATACACGAGCTGAAGCCAAGCCAGTCAAGAGCACACCATTACAACAGTCCTAGAGCTACTGTTACATGCAAATGATTTCTTTGCTTAGATATATCTTTTTATTTACACTAGTGAAGAAACACAAATAAACGGCTAGCAGCTACCTCGTTTAATACCTGCATACACTTAGGGAGCAGGTAACTCTTGCCCAGCAGCTCCTTTACCTAAGTGACAGCGTTGACTGTGATCAGCATTTTAATCAAACATAGGATCCCTGGCCATTTCCTGATGCATTGCATATTGGATGAAATTCCACGGTCCTCTTACCTCAATGTTTTCTAAAATATAGTTAATATAAAATATACATACTAAAACCACTGAGCTTTTTTGTGTAGAAACGCTTTTTTAAAATAGTCTTCAGTCCTTACAAGCTTTCTTTGAAAAGACCCTATTTACCAGAAATCACGTAAGGAAATCTACCAGGTCACAGTATGTTACAGATTTTTTTTTAAAGCTCGATTTTCTATTCTAGTAAAACAGAGAATTCAATAAAGGGCTGGAATAAAAGCAGACAATAGTTCTGTACATTCAAATTCAATTAGTAGTATTTGTACATATGGTTTATTATTAAGATTTTTTAAGAGCTCACTCATTCCTTTCAGCAAAAACTGATCTAAAGGTGGTCTAAGAACTGGAATGTCTGAATATGTCGATATAAATAATATTTAATGGCGGAAAACACAGAAGATTCCCAAAGTCCACAGTTCAAAAATGGATCATAAACTAACCTTCAGCATAAAAAATTAAGAAAAACGTTGTTTAGCAATATTAGCAATGTTTTAGCAATGTATTAGTGACAGAATAATCCTCAGGTCACCTAAAAACTTGGAAGAATTTGAATTTAAAGGAAAAATCTCCAAGCCTTCATATTACTAACGGTAGTAATTGTAATAGTTCTACAAAACGGTACAGCTTTTTTACTTTAATCTGTACCGTTTTGTAGAACTATTACAATCAGATTATATGAATCCTGAATATAGTCAGCTAAGAGCCCATCAATGTATACTTTTTTTGCAAATGCTTCACTCCTATCTAAGGTGAATTTCTTCACTTTCTTACCTATTTCTATAAGGCCTCCTGATTAGTCAGCCGTCATCTACAAGACCATCAACGCATTAGTACTGTTAGAAAGTTTTATCAGCTCTCTTTCCATCTTCTTTTTCAAATTATCGTATATGCTGAACAACATAAAGTATAAAACAAACCTTTGGAATGCCAGTGACCACCCCACTTTGGAAACTAACCTTGTGTTTCTGATACTGGGACAGTTTCAAGTGATTGGCTGGATATTATATGTACATTATTTTTTCTTAATCTTATTAAAGTATTCAATTCAAGCTTTTAGGATCATATCACCTTCTCCTAGTGATCTTTTTCTATTGATTTCCTTCATTTGATTCACACTGATCTGCTGATATTGGACTTTGAGACAGATCATCTGATGTGTCGATCAAAGGAAGACCACAGCCTGAGAACCACCTCAAACAAAGATTATCATTAACATTATTTTACCATGCTCTCATTTTCTCTGAGTGCTATTTTTATACCTGGATTGTCCTTTGACCCCAACAGGCTTCCTGCTCCTAGGATTTTGATCAACTCAGTTTTAGAAAGCTCCAGTTAGGTGAGGTAAATCCCATCCTCATTTCCAGTATGAGTGCAATTTTCAACTTAGCCACCATCATGCTTGTTAAGAAACCTGAACTACACCGACGTGCGCTGTAGCAGCTCATAATCTGCTGGAGTTCAAATGTATGAATATAAAAAGAAACAGAGACTGTATCAAGAGAATAACATTCACTTTACATTAGGAAGACAGAAAACACACATTTAAAATGTCTATGGCCCAAGACATGTGTGTGAAATTACTTTATTTTGATTGCTAGTACATTTTATGACCAGACATGTGCCCCGTGGTTTCTTGTGATCATTTAAAAGGTCATGAACCTCCCTCAGTTCATTTCCAATTAGAAGATGACATATGTTCAGAGCACCTAAAATTGAAACAAGAGCAGGATGGACAATAACATCAGGTACAAAGTAAGAATAGCATTTCCAACATTCATTGTTAATTCTGACTTATTGTTTTTCTTGTCTTTGAGAATTTCTGCATTGCAAACAATACTCCTCCTTGAGGCAGGGGAAGATAAAGATTATGAGGCTCATTACCAAAATGATTCTTATTGATCCTGCAAACTTGGCTTTTCTTCTAATACCCAAATAATTAAATAAATAAAATTGCTTGAAAAGAATTAAGTGATCCTAGAAACTGCTATAGCATCTGAAGTGCAAAGAGTATGCTTCTTGTGACTTCAAAAACTAAGCCTCGGATGGGAAAAGAAGAGAACCAAGAAGAGAAAGTAACAATGGTAGCAAGATGCTCATTCATCCAGTTACATGTTCTTTAGAGGAGATAGTTTGACACTAACGACAAGGGAAAAAAGACAAAGGTATAAAAGGATGGTTATGACAGTGTAATAGAGCAATGGAAATTCCCAGAATATTTAAAAAATTCTATCTAAACTAAGAGTATGATTTCAGAAAGTATGTTCTGATACACCATCTCAGAGATGTCTTTGGATGAACGTTCAGTCTCAGCAGGTTTCTATATGAGTTGTGGAGGAATAGGCAGCTAAAAATGCACGGAAATCACATGTTTATGTGATCTCAGCCTTATGAGGAAAGGCTGAGAGAGGTGGGACTCTTTAGCCTGGAGAAGAGAAGGCTGAGGGGAGACCTTATTCATGCTGACAAGGATCTAAAGGGTGGGTTGAAGGAGGATGGAGCCGGACTCTTTTCCGTGGTTCCCAGTGACAGGACAGAATTTCACAGAATCTTCCAGGTTGGAAGGGACCTTAAAGATCATCTTGTCCAACCGTCAACCTAACTGACAAAAATAGACGCCCACACAACATACAAGGAGCAGGGGCATACAAGGACGAGGGGCAATGGGCACAAGCTGGACCATGGGAAGTTCCACTCCAATCTGAGGAAGAACTTCTTTGGGGTGAGGGTGGCAGAGCCCTGGAAGAGGCTGCCCAGGGAGGGTGTGGAGTCCCCTTCTCTGGAGATCTTCAAGCCCCACCTGGATGCTCCTGAGTGATGTGCTCTGGGCAACCCTGCTTTGGCAGGGGGGTTGGACTGGATGATCTCTAGAGGTCCCTTCCAACTCTGACAATTACATGATTCTGTAATTACGTGATTCCGTGATTGCATTTATTCTAAAAAAGGTCCTGGGATAGATGCTGCGTGAAGCTCAAGCCAACACATCGGCACAAAGATCCGTCTCTGACAGTGAACCAAGTGGGTATCAAGCAGAGATTGATACTAAAATCCCAAAGAGCTAGAAGAGCTTCAGACATAGCGTTGTAGTGAGTCTAAGGAGCGTGTCCAAGCCGGGCTTGACAACCCGATGACTACTTCATTTCAATAAACAGGTCTTCCCGGTGGCTGCCTTCCCGCCTCTCAGCAGAGCTGCTCCGACCCGGCTGGGGAGGCCCCTGTCCATGGTGCTGAACCGGCCAAGCCCGGGCTGGCGGGCGGGAGGGCTCGCTCTGGGCGGGTCCCTGACCGTGGTGCTGCGAAGCCAAGCTTGGGACCTGGAAAACATGAGACTGGGGCAGATCCGTCACAAATCACGGGACCACCTGCAGCTTTGCCGCCTAATTCTGTGGCAAATTCGCAAAAGGAAAGGACACAGCAGATCGACTCAGCTGTCAGAAAGGATAATCGACCGATTTTATCACTCACAGAAGTCCCCTCAGACGGGATCTGCCTGAGGGTTACTGGTGTTTGAGACTCAACAAAATCACTTTCCCCCATTTAGAAATGGGAAAAAATGTTAACTTCTTAAACCAAAACTTTTCGTGGGAATATAACAGACTGCTCAGCACTTTAGTTGATATGATCCTAATTCTACAACAGATGTTCTAGTCCAAAGAAAGAAAGCCCATACTAGTCCTAAAATCATAGCACTGTCCTGGGATGCGAACAAGAGAACTTCAAACTCTTGGACTCTTTTCTTCAAAGAGGGACTTGACTTTTGAGTTCCGACATCACAAGCAAGGACCCAATCACAGCTACAATTCCCTCCCCTCCCATCCCTTTTTAGCTGTCTCTCTCTTTATATTCGAAAAGAACAGATTGGGAAGAAAGCCTCTTTGCTCTCTCAGCGAGATTTTGCTCTTTTATGGTTTCCTCAAAAGTATCTACATACGCATCCCTAAAAAACAAGGTACTGCTCAGGATATTGCCTCCTCTTTGAAGGAACTAACAGCTTCCCTTCTCCTAAAAGCTTCTTTTAATGATTATGTCAAACGCCTAGATCTGTCGACCCCTTTGCACACACGGGTCTAGAAACCAAATGTACGTCTCGTCTACAGCCAGATGATAAACCAGTTTCTGTAATAATTTCTCTCAACTGTTTCCTACTCTACATACAATTTTAGGGAGAACGGAGTGTCCCTCTCCTCAAAGAAGCAAGCTGCATTTCAGAAGGAAAGCATGATAACTTGTTATCTGATAATGAAGAGAATCTGATAAATACACTTTATACTAGAAATATCAGACTAAGAAAATCATGTCTTCTTTTCAGGTATCACCGCTTCAGGCTGACTGGGATGGGGGCTAGTCTTGATACATCCACCACTGTTTCTAGAATCCAAAATTCTAGAAAATATACTGGATCTTCTCTTAACTGCCAGGGATTTTGATAGAAAGTTTGAAATATTTTATTTACTGCACTGTCCTGTTTTAATCAGGGATTGACATGAAGTGCCCGCAAAGGAAGAATATTTGTACCTTCCTTCCGAGCTTATTCTGTCTGGCTTTTTAATTAAGTGGTGTCTTTTGTCTCAAGTACAGATGACAAATTTACTGCCTGATATACCAGTGACAAGGCAACCAGGGCAGATGTTGAGCCCAGCAGTGTGAAGCATCACTAAATTCTAGACGTAATTGCCTATCAAAATAAGTCATCTCCACTGCACCCACGATTGTTAGTTCTCACACTGTCCCTCTCACCTTCTTTCAGTGGCCAGTTTTGGAACATGTTTTTATGCTTAGAAGGACACTGAGTCCTCCTGGTGGGTTTATCACTTTTAATTGGGAGTAACCTGCATTGACTGTGTGTTAGAGCACGAGCTGAATAAAGCATACTTTTCATCTCCTACATGAAAAGCACTCATTCAGAGAACGCCTGCACAAGTTTTAATGCCTCCCTAGACAAAAAAAAAGATTTCCTTTAAAAATTTGCAGAAGTTATAGTAGGTGCACATCAAAACATTTGCTACTTCCCATCTCTTTGCCAAGGGGTAACAAGAGATAACTAAGCAAATTTCACAGAGCCCATCCCACTCTGTTTCCCCGCCGGGGAAAATATGCGGCACAAGTTGTACATCCAGTGAATTTGTGCTCCTGAAATGGGCACCCTGCAACAGAACTCAGGCTGGAATGCTGAAGAACAGTCAACGTGACATTTACACTAGAGCAACAAAACCAGTCGAATTTGTCATAGTAAAAAAAGAATCTATTCCTTCTGTTCTGTCAAAGTGTATTTGATATCAGTGGCTCCCACACACCAATTAAACACCTCACTCCACTGAAGGCGAGAGCTATTTGTTGCTTTTGTACCCTCGACTGGAAAAGAAGTCATTACCTACATAACAGCCACTATAAAACTGACCATGATTTAGCAAGTATTGCATGAAAATGATAAAAATGAGAATAAAAGTATTATTATGTACACATGTAGCTATGGTGAAGACAAAAGAAGATTAAAGAATGGCGTGATTTTCTTCTAGTAGTGTCAGTTTATGATCTTACAGAAGTTTTGTGCCTTACGAAAGAAAAATTATCAACAGCTACTTGCATACAGCAAAATCTTGTATCAAACTTTTGAGAGTATAAAATCATGTGTTGCTATTACAGTATTTTCCATGCATTTTTACTTTTTTTTTTTTCCTTATCCAAGTCCAGAAGCACAATGCAATTTATTGCTTCCACTGAATAAGGAAAAAGAAAAAAATTGTGCTTTTGAATAGCGCAAGTAATGCAGAAAATGGGACACATTCTGGTGGGAAACTGTCTGTTGTATAAATAAAATATACGCAGCTGTAAATATAATATGGAATACTCATTCCAAACCATAGCCACCTCTTAAGAAATAAACACTTGAGTCAAAGCAGGGTAAGAGACTGGCAGTGCACTCCTGGCATTTGTCAGGAGCATTCGTCAGGCTGACAGTAATATTAACCACAATCCATTTCAGTTGCTTTGGTTTATCATTGTGTGACTGATGTTCAAAACAATGCCGTCAGAAGCTGCTAAAATAAAGTGTTGGTTTAACCTATACACTGCAGTTGTTTAAATCTGTACTAACCGTGGACTTCTAGCTAAGATATTAACAAAACCGTTATTCATTATTTGACACTTTATAATTACCTAACATAATTTCTTTTAAAAATAAAGTATTTTTTTCATTTTTAATTTTCTTAGGTACCAAAAAAAAGCAAAAATATTGACCCGGCATCCTTTCTGCCAGACCAAACCCAAAGTTTTCCTTTTCTTTACTCAGTGGGAGCACTGAATTGTGATGCACTTCTTGGATGTGGATAAGGAAAAGAAATGAAGTAAAAGACTGTTAAAAACGACAGACTGTTAAAAGCATGTAAAAAGTTAAATGAAGCATATTTAAATATTTTTGAAACCTCTAGTAGTGCAAAAGCATAGACACGCTACAATACATAATTAGGACTTACTTATTTTGAAGCACTTCCCCAAGATAACAGTACTACAATATCACAATATACATGACATCCGAACATTTTCATAGTTGAATATTAACAAGGTCTTTCAGATATTTCCCATTAACTCAGCATCTGACACAAAGTTTAACACTTAAACTACATAGAGTTGATACTGCTAGAAATGCCTAAACAGTAACCCAAACTTGAACTGCTGTGTCTGAGACAGGTATGGCACAGAGACTCTCAGTGTGTATGTGGGAAGGGCCGGCGGTCATCCAGAATAGGAGGTACATTTTCAGAGGTCAAGACACACTGTCGGATGAACTACGTTTAAGAGAACATAAGGGAAAATGCATTTTAAATATACATATATATAAATAGTCACTATTGCCTAACAATAGGGGCAGTTCTCTGCCGATCACCTGTTAGAGATTAAATTCTCCCAAGAATATCAAGTTGCAGGCTTAAATAATATTAATGAAACTCCTTCTATGCATAATACAGTGTGACTGACATCTAATCTTGTAATAATTATTTCCTGTATTAAGGTCATAGTTTTCAAAGATATGATTGAGAAGGTTAAGTATAGATATAGATACTACCTAAGTAACGTCCACTTGCTAATATTCCTAAGTAATGTCCTCTCTCAGCAATAGCAATGGGAAGATTCCCTCAGAACTTAGTAATACTCAAAGACTGCTTCCACGAGCAGAGAAATCCATACAAGCAGTCACTGTTAATAAAGAAACACACAGTGAAAGAGTGGGTTTGCTATCCCATTTCTTAATGGAGGCAAGATTGGTACCTAACCTAAAATGAGGAAAAATTGCTCTACGCTGCACTCAGTTCTGTTTCAGGGCGGAGGAAGAAAGACCAGGACTATAGCACTGAACTAGTTTACAATTTAAAATACAATTAAAATCAGGAGATGCCTCAGAGTTGTAACAGCTGGAGAATCTTTTTTTGTCTTGAATTATTTTAGCAGTGCCATGATATATGCAGAGGTGTCCTTTAACAACAGCTAAAGGAAAATGAGGTTGCAAAAATCATGTCATAATCAAGGAAGTTATTAATGACTAATACATTTAATTTAGGTACTAATTCAAGCTACACAGAGATAATGTTACTCCTAAGTTTTCCATTTTCACTAAAGTGTCATTAACAAGTGTAGTCTAGGTTGGTGATTGGTATTTTTAGTGGTAAACTACCTTCAGATATTTTTCAGCCTGGGGAATATTAATAAAGAATTTATTAAACTCCACAACAAAAAAATTATTTTAAAGTATTTTTTACCTTTGAAAGATTTGTTAAAATATAAAATATGTGTAGATTTACTGATCAACATGGATTTATGTCAGTCAGATATTCTGAGAAAGCACAGACTTCATGTTACAATGTTACCTCAGTATATTGCTGCTTTGGACTTAGAAACAGTATTTTTATTTGTACATACATATACACAAAAGGTAGGGTATAATCTTCAAATACATATACATATAGGTGTATAGACACACATACATATCCACAGATATACCTGCGTATATATTTGAGGACTATACAGCATATTTTTAAGGTTAAAATACTATATCCGTAGTAAAAAAAATAACTTTTCTAGAGATTTTCACAGACCTATGTTTAGCTTAATCAATTGCAAACTGAAAGCAAGAACTTTCAAAAACCACCTGACTTTGAGGATTATTTTTTTCTATCAAATTATCAATTTGTATGGAAGAAGTCTGTAAAAAACAAGCTATAATTAAAATCTGTTCTTTATCTTTTCCACAAATTAACTGTATTGCTCCGTGTGTCAATCATTTCCCATACTAGCTAGCTTTTAGAAAAAGACTCTTTTTGCTGATCAGGACACTTAGTCTTTGTAGAGAAAATGAGAGATGCTTTTTGTCTGTAAAATGAAATACTCTTCTCTTGGAAAACACTGAAAGAGAGTAATTGCATTCTATAAAGCTTTAAACAGGCTGTACAATATTGCCTCTGCTTACGTTTGTTTGGGAAAGAATCTTAGAAAAACAAGGCTACTCTGACTGAAAGGAGTTGTTTGGAAAAATTGTTAAAAAATGACAATGTTTGTCTGACAAATGACAACTATATTACTTGAGTGTACCTGAAGGGGATAGACAGAGGAAACGAAAAAATAAAGTTTCTACTTACGGGAATAAAGGCAATGATTTAAAAGTACTTAAACAATAATAGTATCACAGGCTTTGCTACTAAACCCCCACAATTCTCATGAGAAAAAATGAAAATTATTTGTCTAATTCTTTACCTTTAGCAGCTTCAGCGTTCCCACCTTCGTTAAAATTTGACATTCCTACCTTCATTTAAAAATTGACTTCGTTAAATGTAACGCATACGCTCCAACTCAGAGCACCCTCCATTAACAATCATTAAATTAATACGATCAGAAGCAATAATAATACATCAGTAACGTATTTTTCCACAATCTGATCCCTACTATCAGTATCCGCATCTAGAATTGAAACGCTGTTCATGCTTGTGCATTTAACATTAATGTATCAAACGCAGCAGAAAACATGAACAAGACTGAAAGCTACTGTGATAAATACTGGAGAGAGGAAAAAAAAGGTGTATCTGATGACAAATACCTTTGACAAATCCCTGAAGTTGCTGGGAAGTGTAAGGTCCAACTCCTCTGATTCATAGTTGGTGATAACCCAAGGGAAGACAGGGTACTGATTTAAGTCATTGTAAGTTCGACCTGATAAACAACCAAAAAAACCCAGTATGAGTTAAGAGAGTTACATTTAACTAAAATAGCAACCTCTAAAGATACAACAATATCACTTTACGAGAAGAACTGTCATTTACTTCAGATCTTGTACCATGACAATATTCTAGTTTGCTTTATTGAAAAGGAAAATGAAAAAGTTCACAAATTGCTGGCATTTAATTTAAAACATTGCAGCCCATTTCACTTTAATTGTAAACTCTTTTGCAGTAAGAGTGAAATCCATTCATTTTCTACACATTTCTCCTTTCCTTATTTATGTCATCTTGTCTCCTGTTTCTTTAAGTTGAAACACTCAAAAAATGGAGAGGCAATTGCTTCTGTTGAGGTTAAAAATTAAAGCAATATTTTTACATACTCTATTAAATATGTGAAAGCAGAATGAAGTAGCTCGGGATTTTAGATTGAGAAATTATGCAAGTAAAAACCCTTCCATCTAGAGAATTCACTTTGAGGGGAATTCTTCCTTTACCATTGACCATCTAGGGATACGCCAACATTTACCAGAGCAGAAAATCTGTTCTGGTTTCAGGTTCACTCTTGCGACTCTAAGATGTTCTGTAAGATGGAAATATCCTTCTTCCAGTAAAAACAAAACATTTGATTAGAATAATCACATACCATACATACACACACACCGCGTACCCTGGCTTATAATTTTAAAATGCGTAATTTTTACACGGATGCTGTCTCTTTTTACGTTACGTTGCAGAAGCTCATTCATTCCTGTCACCTCCGATCAGTATGTTCTCAAGTTTTGTCTAGCCTGGTATTAAAAGTCTCAAAGGACAGGTTTTTACTTCTTTCCTAGAAATACTATTTCACGACCCGATCTGTCAAGTTGGCAGAAAATATTTTCTAAAACTCCACCTAAGTTTTTCTTTTTCCAGTTTTCTTATACCATCCTGTCTTTTTAATCCTGGTTTGCAGGGTTTTTAAATGGTACAGCCAGGTCCTTTCTTTCCCTAATCACTTGATTACGTTGCACATTCTCTCTTCTTCAGAGCCCAGGCTACTTACATGACGCTGTGATATCTATCTTTATTTGTTTCTAATTGATAGCCATCATAACCATCTTTTCACTCCCCATCACAGGCAACTAAACTTTCCCTTTTTTTCATAAAGTTACGTTGTTGCTCCTTTTAACCTCAAATACCAACTAGGTAAGAATTCGTTTTATTATTCCAATCATATATCGAAGCTGAAAAGGATCATTCGCTAGAGCCACAGGAAACAGTGTCACCATCTTGCCTCATTCCACTCGGGCGGTAAGGAGGCGAGCAGATCTACCCCGACTTCTATAAAATCTGCCAGCATCCTGGCATCTCTGACTTCATGACCGATTACAGGAACTGGCAAAACCGACCATTTGTATAAAACGTAATTAGTGCGAGCAGAGGCACTTGTTATATCAACCGTGTTAGCACGAGTCGAGTCTGAAAGGGAATTAATGGACTTCTCAACAATGCCATAGAAAAGAGCTGGAAACGGAGAAATTTTCTGTTTCTCTAAGAACAAAATATGTTGGAAAATAAAAGAGAGGTCATGAGACCTAACAGTTAGCCTCCATTTACTAAACTGAGGTCAAGTTGGTTGCAAGTTCATGAGGTAAGATGGGTTAAATGAAATACAGCTTCGCATTTACAGAATGGGGAGTGGGGACGACCATAGAGGGGTGTGACTCAGGATTTGGGAATGGAGGCCGTCCTGGCACAGCAGCGCTGGTGATCCTGGCGCTACACTCTTTTCCGAGACCAGCCATAGCTCTTGTAACAGTAGCAGTTATTGGCTCCAGGAATATCCTGCTCCCTAGCTGGGACTTCCCGGAGAGTTCCAGCCCTACGCAGAGCTTGTTGCATTGGCAGTATTTAGAAAGGATAGTACTTATTAATATTAAAACTCAGAATACTAAGGGATAAAGAAGTTACTATTTCTGAGACTCTCCTAAATAGCAGACAGGCTGTGTAGATCCTGTCCTCCCACAACAGGCAAGATATTCTTACCTTAGAGATGTATTCTAAGTGCAGTTCAGTACAGCATAATTAACTGCATGCCTCTCTATTACATAAGCATAAAAATGATTACGAATAAAATACATTTAGGAGGGCTTTGTGAAGTTTTCCTTCAGGACAAAACTGTACATAGAAAAAGTTATTTATTAATAGGGCAAAATCTAGTAGTGCCTCATGTCTGTTGAGGCTGTGCCACCATTAACTCCTTTTCTGAGTCATTATAGTAATTTGTGTTACCTGCTATAGTGTTTAGAAACATCAGATATTCAAAGTTGGAAATTTCCCGGTGTTGCCAACGCTGGGTCATATTGGAAGCTTTGAAAATCTGTCGTGGACTAGCCAAAGAAATGCGTCTGAAAAAAAAAAAAGTCAGAAAAAATAATGAGAAAAACCTAGTGGGTCTTCCTTTCTGCCAATCTGAATTTTAGTGGCAGTTGTACATATTCTTTTTACTGGTTCTACATTAGATTTCTGGGGAGATCAAATTGCTATTTGGATACTTGGAAGTTCATTTTTAAAGTTTTATAATCCAATAAGAACAAAAGACTCTAAACATCTGACAGCTGGATATGTCAAGATTTGCAAGCTTTCAAACAGAAACCTTTACAGCTGTGCAAATTCAGCTGGATGTTTTACAGAAATATGTTACTAGTGATTTAGAGAGATGGAAGATCCCTAAATAAGAAAATTACACAACTTTTAGAATTTCACATAAACACAAAGTCATGCTTTAGGAGAGGTTTTTAAATCTCTCGAGAAAAAAAGGAAAACAATGATAAGATGGTAGAACGTCATGATGAAGTCCATCCTCTTGAGATTTAAATTCTGGGCAGTGTTGGGGAGACAGTCATAAATAACTCAATTAAACTTTTAGAATTCGATGCCAGATTTCCTAATGTTTGAGAAAGAAGACTATAGAGTCATTCCTAGGAATGATAAATCAAGCAGAGAAGAGCTTATGATAAAATTCCCAAGACTGTTTTGTTCATAATAAAAACATCTGTAAATACCAGAACGACATCATTTAGGGAAAAAAAAAAATTAGATACAGCTTAATTAAAAAATCTTTACAGGTATTGGTAAACAATTAAAGAAAACAGTTGCAGTAACTGAATATTTTTTAAATTTTAATAAACTGCATTATATTGTAAAGAGATTTATCAGTATAAATGGATGTGAAATTTTGAACAAACGTGTCTATGCTTTCATGTATATTTTAAAAATTTCACACAAAATTTTCTTCTGTAAGTAGAAGTCTTTACGTTCTTACAGAGTGTCTATCATTGCAATTCAAAAGATTTTTTTCTGGACTTGACCAAAAAAAAAAAAGTAAACTGCAAAATACGATAGAAAACATCCCCAACTATTTTAATACCATTTCTGTGCACAGAAATCTTTAAAAAACAAAAATTTAAACAACAAACAAGATCCTCCTTAAGGGTTGCTGTTTCTTCTAGAAATTTAGAAATTCATCTACTTAAAAATAGTTTATAATTCATTAAAATACAAGAGGCAACCAATCCAACTAAAAATGGGTTATACCTCAAAAACATCTATTTCCATCAGCCTCAGTGAACCTTAAACTGTGTTTCATCCAGAGCATATCTGGTAATCAAGCCCTCATCTTCTGCTAAAGAAGACGTAGCAAACTGAATCATATTCTTCAGTTTTAGCATCCAAACACAGAGCCTGACATTGTAATGCTAATTTCTCACCATGTAAAATTTGAACCATGTCCTCTAGAGCTGAAAGACAAGCACACCATACCAATCTTTCGCACGCTGTTCAGCTTATATTGTTCTACACATCACTACAATATCCTTCTGATGAGGAACTATCATTTTCATCTCCGTTTAAATACTACAGAGGATTCAAGGATGTTACAGTGAAGCTAATATAATTGAACACTGCCATAAAAGCTAATCAGTCCTACAACCAGACTTAAATCAGTCTTAAAATTTACTGAGTTGGCAGGCATAAAGAAACTATTTTCCGTAAGTAGGGTAAGTGATTGAGTCTCACTGCCAAAAAGAAGCTATCCTCCCTATAACAGACATAAAATCACAAAAAAACCTCAAATCCAGAAGTTTTTATTATACACACACATTTCAAATAGCACGCAGAAGTGATAAGGTGATGCATGTTTGGTAAACCAGTAGGTGGAAATGCTTCAAACCATGTAGCTGTTTTGATGAAAAAAAAGAACTCTTAGAACTGACAGATAAAATTAACTCAAATTGCAAAATACCTGGTCTGGGGCAGTCCAAAGATAGCACCAATACCGACCCGAGGTAGACAGTTAACCACTTTCTTTACTGTTGCTTGGTCAGGAAAGTTGAACATAACACCCACTGTGAACACAAGAGTTGAAATATGACATGATTTTACACCTTTAATTTTAGGCTTTCTGGCCCAATAAAATTTAACCATAAGCCTAGGTGTTAAACAGGCAGAAGTTTAGACAGGTTTCCTTCAGGTTACTAGAGATACC
Organism: Arenaria interpres; assembly: GCA_013399435.1. Taxonomy (NCBI): domain Eukaryota; kingdom Metazoa; phylum Chordata; class Aves; order Charadriiformes; family Scolopacidae; genus Arenaria; species Arenaria interpres. The sequence continues at coordinate 43,874 of VXAK01003747.1, read as the reverse complement.
TTTTTTTATAATTTCCAGAACTGCTTTTATTTACCACTAACAGGAATTTCAACACAAGTTGTCACTGTTACAAATCTTACAAAGTCGACATTTATATTCCTTTCTGAACAGAAGTTAAACATATATGCACAGATTGACTGTCTAGAACCGATTAAAAAAAAAGTTTATATATCCATTGGATCACACATTGACTAGTTTATTTTCTAGGTAGCTTCAAGAAATCTTCTTCAAAATGTTATCTTCATATTTTGTTTGAAACATTCAATGGCACTTATGAAATTGCAACCTAAAAAACTAAATAACAATCTAATTATGGTTATTACCAGTGGACATTTGTGACTTCTCAGAGTACACCTACAAGCTCCAAAATAGGAAAGCATTCATGCACATTCTGTTGGACAATACGCGCTTCAGCTATGCACAACAACGCTCTGCAAGATATACTTACCAGCCACATTCAAGATTAGAGGCCATTTTAAGCTCAGACGAAACCTTTTTGACTAGCATACTAACTGCATAAAACATTTTATCCTATGAAACATTTACTGATTTCAGGACAACAACGTTTCATATCATTACCATAACAACATTTTACATTTTATAAGTGTCGTCTTAAGACCCACTTCATTTGGTGTTTTTGTATAGTTTTCAAAATTTGTTTCTCAAATTGTTACGATCAGTATAGAAACACTGAAAGTACCTGAAGAATCTTAAACTGCAAAGGCGTCATATAACCTGGTTTAAAATAAAATTTAGGGGGAGGGAAAAAAAGCAGAAGAATGTTCTCCAAGTATCAACACACTACATTTTGAGTGACTTGTCACAGTACATATGTGTGTCTGAAAAAGGAACTGAAGAAAGGGGAGGGTGAAAAAAGGGTTCATAGACAAGGTAAATTCACATTTGTCTCTTAGAGTTGCAGTAGGATCTACCTGAAAGAAATTATTACTAGAAACAAAGCATAAAGGTATACCAGCCACTGGTGTAATCCAGTAGTGAATTTCTTTCGTTACGTTGCGCTTGGTGTGTATAACTAACAACTGTTTACCCTCCAAAGGGGCCAAAAAAAACCCCTTCATACATAACAGACAGAAGTAGGTATGCCTTAAGCAAGAGTTTCCAGAGAATGCCAAATATACATGTGGATATAAATGAAAGTGAGGCGTTGCTAACTCCCAGCTATGATTGAAAAAAAAAAAAAAGGAGAAACTAAATTACAAAATTATAATAATTTTAAATATTGAGACACTTAATCCAAGCCCTTCTGTTACCTATGCAAATCTACACCCTAAAAGACATGACTAAACAGTCAAATGGAATGCACACATCCCCAAATCAACACTTGCCATTCCTCTAAACTCACAGTACCTCTGTTTGCCATGAATATCTCCAGTGCTGTGTTTTGCAAAAGATAACGTCTGGAAAAGATAGATCGAATCTCTGAAAAGAGCCATTTTCCATGCAGTCCTTCTGTATATGCCAGAATCTAGTAGAAAGAGACAGAGAATGTTTTAAATATGTTGTCAGTATAGTTAATATCTTGTAGAAGAGAAACTGTTTGACCCACAAACACAGGTTCTACCGTTATATGCAAAACCTGCAGAAAAATAAAAATATGCTAAAACTTCAAATCATGCTATGAACCTACAATTGATTTTTTGAAGTTCTAAATTCAACTACTCACGTCAATGATTTTAAAAATTTGCATTTTTCTCCTTTAAAGACAACAACCTATTTTCCATAACCAAGGGAATTTCAGAAACATTATGAAATGTTTGGCACTTCAGCACACATAAAAACATATTCTGAAATGTATTACTAGTGCCATTAGATGTATCTGCACCCATTTTAGCCCTGTAATACCAGGCCTGTAACAAATAAGCAAGAAAAAAAATGTCTTTAAAGAAAAAAATGTTCCTTACGTTTATTGTTAAGACAACATTCATTAATTCTGGAACTATAAAGGTTGGCTGTATAAGAGGTTAAGTATCATTTTGTCAGCTAAGGTTAAACACAAACCTGCAAATGAACTCAGCATAATCTCTCTATGGAGTAAGCGGTTGTCAAAGTAACTTGTTACAATTCCTGTCATCCCATCTGACAGACACAGATGCTTAGTCTGCCTTCACCATTCAAACTAATCCCATTTTCAGTCCTCAGCCACTTTGTTTCTTTGTTGCTGCACTTTTTCCTTTTCATTTCCAAGCTTAATTATGTAAGTGTTAAGGGACGGTGAGATTGGAAACTTCTCTACCTCAGATTAACAAACCATAAATGAAGGGAAATCTGAGAATTGTCAATTTTAGCAAACACAAAAGCATTTAGCAGAAATCCATCACAGAAAAGGAGATTCAGATATAATCCCGGTGAACTTCACTCCTACTACAATCTCACTTGAACAGTATATTGTGTATAAAACAGTGAAATTCAAGGGTTTAACGTAACAAAGACTGTTAATGAACCCAATCATTTGCTTATAGATTTTTAACAAAGGAGGATTTTGCCTCACATGTAGTATATATCCACAAATAGCCTGCATTTTTGTAGCACAGAGAGCAGAAGCACCATTATAATAGCACTACATGATACAATACGAAAGACTGTACCACCTTCGTGAATTAAAAGCAAACAAGACTGGCAAACCAAAAGCAGATAGCAGAAAAAAATCAGAACACACAAAGCCAACCATCTCCCACACCTTTTTGCTTTTTACTTCACCCCGTATCTTCCCCTCAGTACAAGCGCCACAGACAACTGTTCTCTCAGCAACTCGACACACACAGGAGAAAAAAAACAATAAAATTATTCCAATACAAAATTCTAGAAATGTGATGAAAAGACCAGAGATTGTCAATGGTGGCTAATCATTTCTGGAAGTGGGGAACTAACGGACTTGGGCCGTGTTGACACTTTCCACACCACATCCATAACCCACCCACACTAATTGGCAGATTTGTATAATTCTACGGTGCTACTCTCAACCACTGGGGTTGCCTTTTGTCACACGCATATAAATATCCTTTAAAGAGCACAACACATCAAAAGAGATCAAAGGAGACAAAGTTGCAGCGCTTGGGTACAAAAAAATCTCTTAGTACTTTTGTTGGCATTCATCCATTTTACTATCTTTACGGGAGCTTATAATTTCAGTTGATTGTATTTTGAGGCAGGCCGGAGCGTGATGACCTCCGCTTTTCTATAGTAACGATCGGAACACAACACACTATCAGCAAATTCAAACACTTATTCCACGGGTAGTGTGAGTAAAATCAGCAAGTTAAATAATGAAGTATTACTTTTACCCTGTGGAGGTTTCCTGGAAACCCTGGGCCAAAAGCCTGGCACGTGCAACTTCTTCGAAACGGGAAGGAAAAGGCCCCGCTTGAAAATAGCAGAGGTGGTTCCACGGCACACCTCCTACAGCCCTAATAAAGTTATTGAATTCAGCGAAACGGGATTTACAGCAGAAACTGGAACTGCACGGCAGAAACGCTACTGGTCACCACTGTCACCATTCTTTAAACCTCTCATTAACAGGAGTTACCGGGAAGCAGCTGAGGCCTGGCCGAGCAAGGCCTCCATTTCGCGTTGGAGCAGCGTCTGCCTGGTCTGCAGCTTCACTTCAAAGTCTCTGGAGTTCAATTAAAACTGGATTAGGTGGAAGCCAGGCCGTCTTTGGGACACTGCTCTCTGAAACTCCAGGCAGGCTGACAGCACCCTAGACGGAGGCCTAGCCCGCCAATGAACCGGTTGCCATGGAAACCGCATCATTACCCCTGCTCCGCGCCCATCACACCACCTATGGCAGATGAAAGGTCCAGGAGACAAACGCGCTTCTTTCATGTGTATGACTAACTATTCCTTACGAAAATCCAATCCAACCTTTTATTCCCTCTCAAGTATCTGATTTTATTACTAGAACCTCCCACTTGCAGAAACTGACTCGCACTTCAAATTAAATTCAGCATTTCCATGCTGGCAAAGGGATTTTTTAAAATTGTTTTTTGTAATCAGTGTTACCACTTTGTGATACTATCAGTATTACAGTCTACAACTTTGAAAATCTATTTTTGCATTCGCCTGTTTTCACCCATAAGCCACACAGCACAGAATTCTACTTAAGAGTTTAAGAACAACTGTCTTCTTCACACTACTGTACAATACGTTGTGTTTAAAAAAGACTGACTTTATTTCTGTCTTTTGTCACCATCAGCTTTGGAACAACTTGTGGAGCAAAGACCAGTGCGGGGGGGGATACGATCTAATTTAATCCACACAAATAGTACCACCTTCCCCCCACAAAAAAGTATTTATAGAATTTCAGTTGATTTGACACACCAGATTGAAGTTTAATCTACTGCACATTTATTTCAAAAGATACTGCACCTTACAGGAAGAAAGACAATTTATACAGTTTACCATTTCATTTAAAAATACTTAAAATAAGCAAATGAGCCAATTGTAAAGTTTTATGGTTCCAAAAATCTCATTAGGCAGACGGTTCTGTGACTAGACTTTGGCAACACCAGATGAACAGACAGCACGACACCACTACTAAAAATAAAAAATTACTTTCACCTTTGCATGAAGTCCCTTCTTCACCTCAAGTAATAGAAAAGAAGGTCTAAACCTGTAACTAGTCCTCATACCCATGCTGCAGGCCCTTACACTGCGCAGCTGGAAGAAACGCCCCAAGAAAGTAGTGAGAAAAGAACAGCCAGCTTCCATTTCCTCCTCGAGGAGAATCTGAAATCAGAGTTGCATGAAAACTCAGGTAGCGTCGTGCTCATCACGAATTAAGACCATAGACAGAGAAGTCCTCTCCTCACAATTCACGGTTGCGTATCAGCTATAGGACGATGCTCACTCGGAAGCTATTCTGTCATGTTACAGTTTTGAAACCAAATGCCCCAGCCAGCCTTTTTGTCATAACCCTCCCTGAATGCTGACCATGAGCAGCGTCCCTGATAAAAGATTACACACAATAGTCAAAAGATGCCATCGCTTGCAGCTGCCTCCTGAATTAGAAAAGTAATATTTTACTGAAGAGTAAACGAGCATTTTGCTTTACTTTACGCAAAGCAATCAGCTATCATATATTTTATTTTAGGGAAAAGTACTATCGATCTTAAAAATGTGAATAGGCTAGAAGTAATTAAGTCTGCAAATGGGTTATAGAACTGAAACAGTAATTGAATAATTATATTACTTTAATGTGCCAGCCAATTTAACTGCCATGAGTAAAATAAAAACCAAATAGCTTACTTTAAAAACTGATGCACGTGTATATTTCTGAAAAAAAGTTATGATGTACTAGACAAAAAAAACCCAACAACCAAAACATCAAAAAAAAAAAAAGCATTTAATTTGCATTTAAATTTGATTGCAGTTGAGAGACAAAATCCATAAATACATTCCTCTAGCAGCTTTCTCCATCATTTGGGGTCATTTTTGTTCGGGAAGGCAAAATTACAGCACTTAGAGGTTACAAAGCCTGACTTGCGGTTCATGAGGAACCTGATCTCCAGCTGAGGAGCCTCAGCCCCTACTGTCCGTGTACTATTTAGTTCCAGGCTGCAGGATCCACAGTGAGTCTTACTCTGCTCTTTGTTTAAATACATCTGAGTACAACCGAACTAATAGGGAATTAGATCAGATTATTAATAATTTTAAATATCCAAATGCCATTAAATAAATCACAGTGCTCATTAATTTATTTTAGATTTCTCACGAGAACAGCGAATGAGGTGTTCATTTTAAATCTCAGATATTTATACAATCAGCCACTGGAATCCACAGGCAAACAGTAGGAGTCTCCCATCCGGTCCCTCCCGTGAGCACGCACCGTCTGCTCCACAATCCTGTTCAGCGTTTTCATGGGTGACAAACTCAATTAAACATATTCATTACTTTAATGTTCCACTAGACAGTTTTACCCAGCATAAAATATTTAAATAAATAAATAAATACTCTGTGACCTTTGTATCGATCAGAGCAAAATGGCTTAAGCCTGGGTGTGGGTGGTAAAGGGATTGGGGAGGGGGGTGGTAAAGGACTCTTATGTTTTCTCTTCCAATTACTGGAGGAGATGATAAAACCACAGCAAATGATGTATCAGCTCATTTTATCTTATCGCTTTGGGGCTAGGTGACAATGAAGTTCATATTTCACTGGTTCCCATTGAAGATTGTGAAAATTACTTGCCCTTATGACCTGAAATTTCACTGGAAGACAGAAATTTCTCTTCTGCAAAGTAATGCAATTTTTCAGATGTCAACCTTTAGCCCAGCTTTAAAAATTAATTTCATTTATATTAACCAATGATATTGATATTTTCACAGAATGCTCTTTGATACATGAACCACCGACTAGCAAATTGATGTGCTCTAGAAGGATAAAATTATTTTACCTGAAGCTGCTGGGGACAGACAGATTTACCACAAACTGAAATTCCTATTTCACATTATACTATTTATACTATCCTCTCACACCGTAGGGCCTCTGGACTTGTAAATAGTTTAATCTTTACTTCAGACTTAGTTTTGTTTCCAGACCTATTCAGTTTTGAAATAATTTCTATACATGTGATATACAAATAAAACCACCGTGTGTTTGGAAAGAATAAAATCTAGCTACCAGAGATCACAGATCAGTTCACGTGATGAAATGAAAAACACTTCCCAGATGATTAAAATACAGGAACAACTATATTTTCGCTCTTTACGCTGACATTAAAGCTATATTTCGAAGTGAAAAAAGCATGTAATGCAGATTTTCTGAAAGTGGTCTTCTACTAACTACAGATAACCTTCTCCCCGATTATCAAGACCTAACTTGGAAAAAATTGATCAGGGGAACGTGTATTCAGGACTCTTCTGATTTGACTATGAGGTTCTAAACACCTCACATGGATTAGTAAATCTACGAACAATGTTAGCGAAATTAGTACCAACTATGTTACCCTTTTCTACTGCATGCAGTATTCCATAAATATTTTCTCCCCTTTTGATTAAGCCTGCTGACTCGTAGAGAGCAGGAGTTCATTACCACTGGCAGACAACATTTAATCAACCCAGAGAACAAGAAGATCTGACTGCTGAAGACAGGTATGCAAGGTGAGTTAAATTCTGCAGCCTGGAAAGCAGAATTTCAAAAATAAGAAAATGAATATAGGTTTGGGTGGCTGTCCAAACCCTGCAAGGTTAAGGATGAAAAATTACACCCCTCTTTGGAAAATAAGGCACAAATTATCACAAATTTTATTTGTGATAAAAAGGAGCCAGAATGGCAAGAACTCCCAGGCTCGTGTAGGAGTTGACTGATGTCTTGATTTAGTGAGCCTGCTTCGTTCTGATTCAAGAGTTAGTAGGATCTGCTAATCAAGAGGTAGATACAAAAGGCTCATCCAGCTGTTTGCATCAACTGATGATGTTTGCATCAACAGTTTGCCCTCGGGGACTGTAACCATTTACAAATGACTCAGCTCGCACCTTCCGAAGCAGGGGTTATTTCAGCTTCTGTGTCCCTCCCCAGGTTCTACCCCAAACTGGAGAACAGGCGAGCTGAACAGACACACTAAAAAAAAAGCCATGTGGCTACCAACCCCGCCTGCAAACCACACACGTTGGATTTGTCGACGCAACACCTGCAAGCAGCCAAAAGATATCTAAGAAAACATAAATTCCTGACAGGTTTTTTTTTATGTGATATTTTAGACAGGCAGCTCTCTAGCCAGTCACCCTCTTTCCATTTGCCTCAGTAATTTTTGTTTTATTCATAACACACCTGCAAAAAAACCCACTACACACACCACTTCTAGGTCATACGAAGATCATCAAGAAAAAAAGCACATGCATTAACCTGGAAGTTCATTACTCCAACTTTTACGTATTTATGGCAGTGTTTATAATCCGTACACATAAAAGGAGAATTGCAACAATTTTTATTCTCTCAGGTTTACCTTTTTATGCTATTTGCTGTAGCACTCATATACCTGGTGAGTAAAAAGATACAGACAACAAATCATAAGTAAGATATCTTCTAATCATACAGAAATAACTCGGAATAGTCATAAGCATAAATTGTATAAAGGCACCTCTGAGATGTTCATTGTGCCTTCCATATTGAAGTGTGAATCACTTGTTTATGCCTCGCGTGAGTGGGTCTGTATGGATCCAGATTGGCTTATTGCCTTTGCTAAAATGATCTGAGATTGAAGATACTCTTATGAAAATGCATTGGTACGCACGTAGAGTCATGTGTGTGTGTATATATGTGCCCGTATTAAAATAGGATATTAAAATGAGAGACTGCATAAAACCATAATTTATTTTCTCGTTTTTTCCTTCATTAGATGGTAAGTTTTAAAATTTGGAGAGTGCTTTTGATCCATTCTAATTAATAAGTACAATTCTGGCTAGTCTTGATGTCCACAGATTGACAGATTCCATAACCCCTTTGTGGACTGCGTTAAATTATACAACTTCATGATTTCATGTGTCAACGACTTCCGTCAGTTTAACATGCGTAGTGCAAATACTAAAAAAGCTAGTTTTGTTGATTTCGGTTTGTATACACTGAAAAAATTACACTACTTGCAATAGCTCAAGAAGAGCTTAAGCATCACTGGGCAAAATTCAATGACATCATTTCTCACTGTAAAGGCTGTCAAAGAAGGTGATCACATTAAGTTGTGGAATTTGGATCAAAAATGCTGAAAAAAAGTATTATGAATATTAAGTCTCCGTGGTAGTGAACGGCGCAGTGATGCATCCCACGCTAGCTGCCCTACATGAGACAGAATTTTGGAAAATTAGCTGGGGAAACTCTATTTGCCATCATTTTACCTATGCAACTATGGAGCAGCTGCCAGGAGCTCTCAAAAATAATTCCTCACAAGTCTCTTATTTTGGTGCTAACACAAATGTTGCCACCCTGTCACTTAGCTCACTACCAAGCTTATTAATACAGAAAACCAAAAGACAAGGAACAGGAACCTCTAGATGTTCCAAATTTTGCCTTTGTGAAAACTGATCATTTAATTTGTCTTTCTGTCTCCTGGTGAGTTAACAAAAAAAGGAGATACGAATTCAGATCGTGATCATAATGGAAATGTATTATTGGAAATGAGGTTATAAAACTCTTTTAAAACTTAACCTCAAAGGTTTTTAGTATCCTCCCTAGCACTGGGCATTGCCATTAAGCAAAAACCACACGTATGTTTTTGAGGTGATGGCAGTGAACCAAATGTTGCCAATGTACTTAAAACAATCCTATAGAAAGGCTCCTAAGAGAAGTACAACAACATAGGACTCATTCAGCTGCAGTTTATGATGAAGATACCCAGGTGTGTGTCTCTGAAATAAGTGAGTTAAAAACACTCTCAAAGAATACCAGCAAGGACTGGTTTTAACCATTCTATGTCTGAACTCTCCAGTACAAGATACCTCTGAAGGGTCTCAAGATCAAGTTTCTTCCTGGAAAGATTTTACACAACCAAGAGTACCAATTCATTTTGCCCCTTGTGTAAGACAACTGAAGCAAAATTAGAGAAAACAAGTGATAGGGATGCAGCCTCATCATCTCTGATCAATCAATCAGTTATGCTGAGTTTGAGTTTTCAGTCAGCCTGTTTTTCAGACAATAAAAACCGATTTGTGGGAATTACTGTCGTCTTATTCTCTCCTACACCATCAGAACTGAATCTTTTTGGATGGGCCCCCTCTTTTCATAATTCTGACCAAAAAAAGTTCTTCTTTTATAAAATTCCTAGTGCTGAAAAGCTTTGGAGATAATCTTTATCAGACTATCTTGGTTGATCTCTAAGAACTAAAGAGTCTGAAAACTAGGACAACCGCCAGACTAATGACTCACAGCAGTTCATATCCACAGCAGTATAACTAGATGTGGGGAAAGGTAACACACAGGAGCGTGTGTCTCAAAAGCAGAGCCCAGAAAACAACGTAGAAGTTATCTTTGTTTTGCTGCCTCTTAAAGGTATTTAGTCATTGAGGGTTTTTTTTTTTTAAGAAAAGAAAGGTTCATGTTTGCTGTAACTGCCTCTTCAAAGCTCTATTTTAAACAGCAAATCAGAAGTCATGTTGGGTTTCCCACTCCTGTGCCCTGCACCTGCCTATTTCACCACTTTCAGGACATTTCACACACTTACGGGACGGCACTGGTGAGGCCCCACCTCGAGGGCTGTGTCCAGTTTTGGGCCCCTTCCCACAAAAAAGACATTGAGGGGCTGGAGCGGGTCCAGAGAAGGGCAACGGAGCTGGTGGGGGTCTGGAGAGTAAGTCTTATGAGGAGAGGCTGAGGGAGCTGGGGGTGTTCAGCCTGGAGAAGAGGAGGCTGAGGGGAGACCTCACTCTCTCCAACTCCCTGAAAGGAGGGTATGGAGAAGCAGGGATTGGTCTCTTCTCCCAAGTCCCAGGTGATGGGACAAGAGGAAATGGCCTCAAGTTGCCCCAGGGGAGGTTCAGGTTGAATATTAGGAAAAATGTTTACACAGAAAGGGTTATTAAGCCTTGGAATGGGCTGCCCAGGGAAGGGGTTGAGGCACCATCCCTGGAGGTTTTCAAAAGACGGGTTGACATAGTGCTTAGAGACGTGGTTTAGTGATGTGGGGTTGTTTTTTTTTTTATGCTTTTCTTTTGTTTTTTTATCAGAGTTAGGTGGATGGTTGGACTAGATGATCTTAAAAGCCCCTTCCAACCTAGACGATTCTATGATTCTATGACTTCTCCCACCAGCTGCTTTCCTCTGTATCCAGCAAAGGTCTATCCAGCCAGAACATGTGCAAGCTGAAGCAGCAATTACAAGCAAGAAAGAAGGGAACTAATGCACCTGCAACACCAGCAGTTTTTCAGAGTCTGCAGAAGACGGGTGAGGAGAGGAAAGCAAACAGGCAACGAAAAAATAAGTCGCAATGCCAAAAAGAAGGATTTTTTTTTTCCTTTTCAGTTGATGACCTGTAAGCTGACCTTCATATTCCTTCATCAGAAACAAAACAAAAACAAAAAACACCCCCACACATCTGGCAGGAAGCTAGAGTACCAGTCATCATGAAAGACTGCATCTGATCAGCTCATTAATGGGAACCAAGCCCATACACAGAAGAACAGATGTGCCTCTTGAAGGCAAAGAGAAAAGTCAGACTCCAGAGCTGCCAATCCTGCAGTTTACATTAAAGGATTCTGTGCTATGTTTTATGAGAGATATGGCACAGAAGGTGCAGCTTGCAAAGGGATGGGAATGTAAAAATGGCTTGATGCCACCTTTGTGCTGCACAGACTCTAGGCTGCTGCCGGAACCGAATCCCCTTTGAGCGAACAGGAGCAACTGCAGGGGCTGCTGTCTAATTACATATATTTGCCTCCTCTGGGATGCCTGGCGGCTGCCCCGTAGCCCAGGACTGTACAGTACTTAATGCTATAGAAATCTTCCCTCCTGCTCTCAGAAGTTGGGACGGAAGATAGCACAGTGCTGCTGGTAAACCCTCCGCTGCTCGAGCGCTTCTCTACTCCCTGCTAGGTCATTTACTGTAAAGCAAACCAGAATACAGGTATGAAATTGTCCCCCACATGCACTTTTTTTAAATCAAGACCCACATGAGTATACCTCATACTCTGTATCCTTACATTTATCTTCTATTCCTATAAAAGCAGATTCATTTCTCAGGTAAAGGAACTGACTACAGTCAGTCAGTGCCAAAGGTTTTGCTACGGCTGCAACGGAGAATCTCTTCTTTCAAGATCACCCACAGAAATAATTTGACCCATTAATACTTATCAGGTGTTTGTAAAGAATAAAAAGCAATGCAAAGACAAGGTTTTATACAATAACTGCCGGTATTCAGCTTAGTAGACGGAAAAACAAAAATTTAAATTCAGCTTTAAAACATTCCGACAAGTACAGACCCTTTTCCAAGGTTAAACAAGCAATGGGCATAGCTAATGTGAGGTCTACAACCACATCTAGGATTCTAGGGTAGCAGAACAAGAACATAGCCCTATTTTCAGTTTAAAAATGCAATAGAAAATTAAACTGCGTTTCTAGCCCAAATGATTGATAAGAAAGGCTTGGAAATGTGATTCAAGTGTAACAGCTACACAGACAGCAGTCTGGGGATAGCTGAACAATTGATCCAACAACATGATTTGCCTTGCCATTCCCCTTGGGGTATTAAATCTAAAACTTGCTGCTCCTGAGGGCCCAATAAAAAATAGCCTATCAAAGAATTCTGCAGATGACGGGAGAAGCGAGGGCAGTAAGTCTATGTGAAAATATCAGCTCTTGTGAAGAACTGTAATCTGGGCTGTGTTATGCATTTATCTTACAAATCCACGACGCTGTTTCGCACAACTGGAAGTTTTCCGAAGAGCCAGAAAAAGTCAAGTCTAATGTGGGAGTTTTTACAAAGCACTGGGTTCCAGCCAATATGTAACAGTGTTTCATAAATGCTGAAGTCAAAAGGGGAAAAAGGTATTTTAAACTGATTTTTTTTGACAAACCTAACCTCATAGCAATATCCTAGCTGTCCTGCCCAAAGGGCTGCCAAGAACTAACAGTTCCTTGAGAAAATACAACAATTTATCCTGTTTGTGCGTATTCCATTTACAAAACTAACTTAAGGCAGCATATTCATAGGCAACTCTTATCAAGTAAATTAACTGCATTTGAAGGAATGATGTGGGAGCCCTTCTTAAATCTTTTAAGCGGGAAAAAAACCTGAACTGGGTAGCAGCTCCATTCCCAGTCAGCTCCACATTTTGAAAATGGTATATGTTTTTTAAAAAGAGCAGGAATTTGAAGGCACAAGAAAAATTGACTTTGCAGAGGCATTCTCAGTTCTTAAGTGATTTAGTTTGTAACTCAATGTTCTTTTGTAAAAAAAAAAGAAGTAGTTTAAGACAGAAAACCCACCTTCAGGTTAGTGAGGGTTTTATCTATGAATAACTGCAGCTGGAGTACTTACAAGTAATTTTAACAATTTAGGATCTGGCATGAGCGAAAATCAAAAATGCCTGTAATCAATTCTTTCCATAACGTCTTAGCAATATAGATATTCAAGTAGGTTAATAATTTTAAATATGTGCCAGAGGAAAGGAGTACTGCATTTGAGATGTGAAACAGAAAAATATCCCACCCTACACGGAGGAACACAGTTACAGCCAGAAACTGTTGCAGATTTATCTCTACAAGATAATCAATTTTCTACTCAAGGAGTTGGAAGTCGAAACCTTGTGGAGTTTGATGGCTGAGCACTCATTACAGGGCAAGGAAAGCATTCCTTATTTTTCCTAGAGTACATGAAAACTAGCTCCTCAAATGGCCAGGATGCAAAACTTGAGGCAGTAGCACAGAGACTAAAAGTAAATAATCCGGACGCACCTAAGAGTGTTACACCAGCGAAGAACCAATAAACTGATCAACAAAACATTGTTCCTGCTCAACAGAAGTTGTACTTGTTTGTCCTCATTTAATAATTACACAGCTTGTTTAAAATGTGGATTTTAAATTAAAAAAAAGACTTATCAACTTTGATCTGTTATACTAATTGTTGAAACTTCAAATATACAGTAGCATAAAGAACCTACTGAGAAATAACTAAAACTGTCAAGTGCCTGCTTCTCACTATTTCACCCAAACAAAATGTCGGTGTTGATAAAATCCACTTTTTAAAACGTGTATCCTTGCAAATCTTAAGTACTGTCATCTCATCTCCCTGTTGGAGTTTGATTGATTACGCCTTTTCCTTATGTTCATTAATTTCATCACCTTATCTTTTACACCACTTCATTTTAGCAGAAAGGCAATAATAAAACCCTCATCCATTATCCTTTTACGCATCTAGTCAAGCGGAAATGGTTAATAACATGCTACAAATTGAACTTCAATCACCTCATTTTCTCCTTTGTCGAATGCACATTAAAGTATATTCCAAAAGTGCAATTTGTTTTACAGGGGAATTTGTGTTATATTGCTACAGACAACTAAAATTAAGTGTTTCTCAGTTTGGTTATTAAATATATCCAACTGTCCTTTTATCTCTGATACTAAAACATTAACTCATTTTATTAGGGTGTAATAATACAAGAGCCTTATCTCCCAGAACACAGGGACATCTAGTCTGCCTAATAGTAAGTGTTATACAATGGGTCGTTTATCTTTTTTTTTTTTTTAAAATATGCTTCTGATAGTTTATGAATTGGTACATTATTGCAGATGAAATGGCTCTCCATTTAGGAAAAGTTAATTTGTTTACATGCGAGCTTATCTTCAAATGCAAGCCCCATTAGAGAAGCGGTCTATAACTGTCACAGCAAGTGAAGAGGGAAAATAGGTGGATGTAGAAAAATTTAGAGCCCAGTAATTTAACTCTGATCACCAATTTCCTGTTGGAATATTAACTGTGTTCCACACGCACTTTGCAAATATTCGATGATCCTAAAATGATCGTATGGAAACACCGATGGAAATATGAGTCCCAGAACTTCTTTTTGTGAGCTCTCCTCATCTTTCCAAATACAAGCATATCTTAGTAACCTAAAATAACATTTCTTAAAAAAAAAAGAAGTCAATTTAGTAAAATAAAGTTCCAAAATGAGAAATGTTTGGAGTTGTTTCTTCCAAAAAACAAAAGGGTGGGTGAAATTCTATCTTTATTCAATCCAGTAACAGTAATCCCTTTTACAGATGGGGAGCAAGATTCTTCTCTGCTGTTTTCGTATCCCACTGGAAAAATTTTCACTTGCACTTCGGCCATTATCTCAATGATAAAAAAGACCGATTTGACTAGCTCTGCAATAAAATTGCATATCAGGATAAAAAAAATATAAGCACAAATACCACGCAACTATTACAGTAAAAAGGTATTTTCCCATGTTTTGTCTCATCTCAATTCTACAGAATCTTAGCGTTAACCTCCTAAGAAACCTGAGAACATCAAAGCTCCTGTCGTTACTCAAACAAGATTGAATTAGGGAGGCGGCAATTTTTATTACCATAAAAATTTGCAACCTTTAGTGTCACAGTATATATATACTCTAATGATTTAAAAAATGAAGTAAAGACTTTCACATTAAAGCAAAACACTCAAAACACTTTCCCAGGAACACCTGGGGAAGGGAGGGGAACAAGGTGATACGATGGCACCGGAGGGCTGCTTAAGCCAGTGCTATTCCTGAAAGGAACGTTTCTAAAACTTTGCCTTCGTAAAATCTTGACTCCAGTCACACCAGCTTCTACATATGATTAGTCTGGTTTTCAGTCACGCACCTCTCCAGTTTCTTCCATTTCTCTATGTGTTAAAAGAAGCATTTCATTAATATCTGAAGCTCTGCTTTACATCTTCTCTAGAAACTGTCTTAAGGCACTACTTTGATGCCATGCCTCCAAAAGCTTCAATCATTTGCTGACATAGATAGGTGGTGATTTGGGATAGATAGATAGAGAGAGAGAGAGATAGGGAGATAGATAGAGAGATAGATTAGGGAGGTGATTCTACCCCTCTACTCGTGAGACCCCACCTGGAGCACTGTGTCCAGCTCTGGAGTCCTCAGCACAGGAAGGACATGGACCTGTTGGAACGGGCCCAGCGGAGGGCCACGAAGATGAACAGAGGGCTGGAGCACCTCTGCTATGAAGACAGGCTGAGAGAGCTGGGGTTGTTCAGCCTGGAGAAGAGAAGGCTCCGGGAAGACCTTAGAGCAGCCTTCCAACATCTGAAGGGGGCTACAGGAGAGCTGAGGAGGGACTCTTTGTCAGGGAGTGCAGTGACAGGACAAGGGGCAATGGTTTTAAATTGGAAGAGGGGAGATTTAGATGAGATACCAGAAAGAAATTCTTTGCTGTGAGGGTGGTGAGACACTGGAACAGGTTGCCCAGAGAAGCTGTGGCTGCCCCATCCCTGGAGGGGTTCAAGGCCAGGCTGGATGGGGCTTGGAGCAACCTGGTTGGGTGGGAGGTGTCCCTGCCCAGGGCAGGGGGTTGGAACTGGATGATCTTTAAGGTCCCTTCCAACCCAAACCATTCTATGATTCTATGATAACTGCTGGTTTCATGTTGACAATTTGTTCTTTGGTTTTTGAAAACATCTTGTTTTCTTGTACTTCGGCCAACTCATAGCTATCTCTTGCTTCTGGTTCTGCATTTAGAGAGGAAGATCTCCGGCCTGTGTTTGCAAACTATCGTTCTCTGATACTGCCACAGCCCATGACTAGGCTTGTATCACACCCTAGTAAAACAAAAAGGATTTTGCTTCTTCAAAGCACAGGACATCGTCACACTACTTTGTCTGTGTTTGCGACACGTTCAGCCCTGGAACGAGCAAATCCAATTGTTACTGAAATAAATAATTCAATCACCGAAGAATTCAGGCCTCTTCATCTTCATAAAGCTTGAAGTACTCAACTACTTTTCGAGCTATCCCAAGCTACACTTCACCTTGACTCAAAAATACGTAACCGACTTGATATGCTTGCCATCCACTCATTGCAGAGTCACTGAATTAGACCAAAAATCTTATGTGCTAAAACCTGCATGCTCACATGTTCTTTTCTGGTTTCACACATGAAGACCAAAATTGCCGTTGGCATCCAAAACTCAAATTTCAGCATGACTTGCACACAGTCAGCCCTTCCAGGTAGGGCCTTAAAATATTAGAAGCATATCAACATAACAAATTTTAAAAATACAAACTTTTAGATTATGTACATACACAGAATTTTACCTAAATGAAATTTTCATTTTGATCATTTTTCTGAAAGCCAGCTTTCAGAAAACTGCTTGAAGTATCCTCTTTTAATAGCATCTCCCTCTTCTGAATGTCTAACTGAAGAGGTTTTCTACTTGTTTCCCTTTCGTTATTTAATTTACATTAAAACAGATGTTCAAGAGAGCCTTTTAGGTTCTTTATGAGGAAGTTTAGTACCCAAGTGAAATAAATAGGGAATTAGAGCAAGCTATAAACCTAAGAAGCTTCTAAATGGCTGGCTGTAGTTTACGGAGAGAGGTGCAAGTTTCCACAGTGTAAGTTCAACCCTCCAGCTGATGCCAGGCTTTCGCAAAATGTAAATCACTGATGCCGGAGTAATTCAATGCAGCAATTTATTGCAGAAATAAATGAACAACTGAAGACTAAGCAAGTCAACACGAGTCTTGATTCTAGTCTCTAACCACCATTCCTGTACCACATAACATGTCATCATCCATAAGTAAATGAGTTAATCAATTTAATGAGGATTCAGACAAATCGGCTGCCTAATGAGCACTCAAACTGATGTGGCAAGGGTTATGCTCCAGTGCTGACAAAATCAGTTTGATGAAACTGTGACAAAAGCAGCAAAGCACTACTCCTTCACCACATTTTCCTGCATCTTATTAACATGAAATTATAATCACTATTTGCAAACTGTATAAGGAAACCGTTTATTGTGTAAGTCATGTAAACATATGCTTTATCTACGCTTCTTTCCATCAAAGCTGTGCATATTGTTGGAATTCAGTTTAGTAATTATTCAGTCCTTTTCAAAAATGGCAATCAGATAGAGTTGTTTAAAGTCATTTAGACTGAGTATGCCAAGAGAATTACCAGAGACATTACATTGCATGATTTTGTATTTTATCAACATGCCATTTGGCAATAAATATAAAAGAAACCAACCAAAATAAATCAAAATATTCTGCAGCTTTGCAAACGGTTCAGGAAATTAACACTGGAATCTCTTTAAAAGCAACCAGAAAAAAAACTACTCCAGTTTTTAGATGAATGCTAATGCTCTTGCACTGATTTCCCAACTCCATAATGCTAAAATGCAAAAATCACAGGCTAAGGAAAGAAATGAACCTAACTATTATCTTGACTACTTCATCAAAATCCTTTAATCAAGTCTCCTGTAAGAATTTTCTAGCAGTACAAACTAGTTATATCTAGGTTCAAAATGCAAGGCCAAGGAGTATCCAGAAGACTTGAACAAGAATTTAGAATGGAAATATGTCAAGTAAAAAAAAAAAAAAACAAACCAAAAAATTTAAAAAAGGTAAAACTTAACTGTTACTTTCCAAGTATCCTCTGTCTAGAAAACTTTCCACAGGGCAGGAAAAGCACCTCTGCAGAGAGTTGTTTAAATGCAAGAGACACAAAGGTGTATCAGGAAGTTATTACATTTAATAGCCATAATTAAAAGCAGTTTCTAAATAGCATTGGTCTACCTGCAGCCATACAGATTGTATAACCCTGCACTAGGGTTACAAGAATTAATTTCTGGATGATTTCATAGAGCCAGCAACAACTTAATATTTATACACTAATGGCTTTCCTTTCTCCAGGGGAAAGTGTACACACCTGTAATATCCGATCACTGCCCTATGAGCGCTATGAGAAGGAGAAAAAAATGGTCCAAGCCACAACTTTTGCCCAGGAACATGGGATGAAGCAGCTTTAAAATGACAGCACAAAGTTAGAAGAAACAACTGACTTTCACGTAAAGACACACAACTTCAGATATCAATGAAATTGCACTCTCTGGAGTAGGAATCTTTGGCTTTGAGATGTGTGTTTGAAAAGCAATCCAGAAACAATGGAAAAGATGCTGCATCCAACATATACAGAAGGGTGTCAGACTGCCAAAAGAGTAATTAGGAGCATTCCCATATGTGTATTTATAACAAAACCACATAAATATTACATTAAAACAACAGTAGAGAGCAGTGTCAGTTGACAATACTAACTGGCATATCCTCAAAATATTTTAGCACCAGGCACTTTCTCCCCAAAGGACACCATCCTTGATAACACGGTGATTTAAATCTGAAAGAGCTTAACTTTCTGCTTCCATGATTCTTATCACAACACATCCCATATACATTTCCAACCCATTTCAAGGATCTCGATTAAAATCCCAATTCACCTGCTATCGCTCGACTGAGGTCACAGCCTGTGGCTATGGCTCCGTGGCCGTTGGCTGCCACCAGGACAGTCCGGCCTGCTCCAAACTGTACGGTCCCGCTGCCTCTTCCCTCTTGCTGCTAATGTTTCTATGGCCCCAGAGATAGCTGGCTCAGGGAATTCCTTCTAAAAATCCAGGGAAGAAAAGGTAATTTCCTGTCAGGTCATTTCCCTAGCTTGACTCATCCAGTAAAGGCTGCTGATGGCACAGGTTTGGGGGGAAAGGACCAAGCAGCCATGAATTGGGCCCAGCGACTCTTTCTGTGCCAGATTCCATTCATATTAAAGTGGTGGCGGAACCCTCCTCAGTTTCAGGGACCGTTGCCTACTGTTGTGCCCCTGAAGGGCAACGGAGCTGGTGAGGGGTCTGGAGAACAAGTCTGATGAGGAGAGGCTGAGGGAGCTGGGGGTGTTCGGCCTGGAGAAGAGGAGGCTGAGGGGAGACCTTCTCACTCTCTCCAACTCCCTGAAAGGAGGGTGTAGAGAGGTGGGGGTCAGTCTCTTCTCCCAAGTCCCAGGTGATGGGAGAAGAGGAAACGGCCTCAAGTTGCTCCAGGGGAGGTTCAGGTTGGACAACAGGAAAAATGTTTACACAGAAAGGGTTATGAAGCCTTGGAATGGGCTGCCCAGGGAAGGGGTTGAGGCACCATCCCTGGAGGGATTTAAAAGATGGGTAGACATAGTGCTTAGAGACATGGTTTAGTGATGGTTTTTGTCAAGTGTTAGGTTGACGGTTGGACTAGATGATCTGAAAGGTCCCTTCCAACCTAGGCAATTCTATAA
>VXAK01003747.1:1639-19139 GCA_013399435.1 Arenaria interpres | reverse complement strand
TTCTTTCCCGCAAAATTTCTCTTTGCTTCATGATGGAAACAATTACCAAAAGCTTAACAGTAAAGTGTTTATGTCTTCAAAAATAACATCATCTCCCCGGCTGCTTTTACAGGAAACTTAGAACAGATGAAATATAGGTACCAACTCCTGAGCGACAATAACGAACATCTATCTTAAATGTCCACAAAGCAAATAGACGGAGTGCTGGGCCGTGGAGGCACAATGCAAACAGACATCAAACCCCTTCATCTACACTCCAGCCCGTGCTTTATTAACTGCAAATGAAGACAATGAGGACACTCAAGGAAAATGCTCATGGCTGTCGTTCATGTAGTGCCAACATTTCCTAAGACTAAATGCAGGCCACGGATTGCAGCAGGTACAGTACAGCTGCTCTCTGGTCTGTGACAGCAAATTATCTTGCCATTGAAACTCATACAATTAATCTGTGTATCACACTCAGTAAATCAGGCTTCATGCCAAAGACCTGCAGAATGGGACTCCACGTTACACCGCCTGTGGGACGGTCAAGTATTTGCCTCTTACCATGTAGGAGGAGATCATCTTTGCTTTCAACCTGCGTACTTCTACCAAAGAAACCATCCGACGTGCAAGTAAACTGAACTGTTATTTTAGCCGACCACATGCTCTCTGGTCATACTTTCATAATGCAGATGTTCACAGCAAATATTAACTCAGCCTCTGCTCTATACATACGCATACTACACTAGCAACCCAGCTCGGAAGAATCCATGCTGGTGCCCACCGAATCCAGCTATGAAACTTATTCAAGAATCCCGGGGGTCTCAATGTGCTTCCCACCACTTTACTGCATGCCACAGATTCCTCTTGGTTACCCCAGGTCACTGGAAGGCATTTCTTCAATCTGAAGGTTTCCTTCTATGGATCCAGCTGACTTGCTAGAGATGATTTCCTGACATCTGTAGTAATGATCCTCCCTTTTTGCATACCCTATGCCTTAAGTCGCAGTCAATCGAGAGACCACGTCCACGAGAGAGAATCTTTCAGACTTAATCTCTGTGCCAGTGGGATCTTCTACTTCGTTTCTTCACCTCTAATTTTTATACACGTACCTAACTGTATTTTCCACTCTGAATGCTGTAAAGAAATTCTTTTATTTCTATTTTATCCCAGCCTGGATTGCGTTAAGGATGATTTTAAGATAATAGGATGCATCGAGGCATTGCTCTCCCGGGAGCAAAATAAATCTGTAAACTAGGGTACTAGGGCACATTAGTGCACGCCTCAGTTCTCCTCCACGTTCTCCAGAGTATCCAAAGGGTGACAGAACATGTGTCCAAAAGCTGCAGGGGTTGAAAGCCATAGGGGTCAGAAGAAGAAGAATCTTTTAATAACTAGGGCTACTCAGAAAGGCTAACGGGAATGCAGCAAAACGGAAGAGCGTATATCCAAACACGAAAGATCCTCATTGTCGTTTGTAACACAAGCCAATACAAAAAAAAACAAACCACATATATTTTTGAAATCCAAACCCTCATGTCTACAAAACACCTGGGGTGAAAAAAGTCATCACCTTCCCAGGTGAAAAACCTTCCTACAACCCAGAGGATGCGCAAAAGAGCGACCCTGCTGAAAAGCAGGCTGAGAGCATCCTTTCCCCAGCTATTTAAGCAAACATAAAGCCCAGCTGCTGCAGTACCACACTCCCTGGCCAGACATCTCCACCTGAACATCTCTTCAAACGTACCTTGCACTAACACAAACACCAGGTAACGACAGAGAGAAAACGGTTTCAGGGAGCTCAGCCGGCTGAACACTGGCTCCGTTAGAGGGGAGGATATTCCTTTTTAAATGGCTCAGCACGTGCGCTGCAGAGCAATGGCAGAGTCCGAGCTGGCAGGGCAGGACCACAGCAGTTCAGATCTAAAATGCTCTGAGTTACCTGAGGGAATATCTGGTTTTAAGTTGAATTTTACTACCCCCCACCCCCCCTCCAATATCACCCAAACAGAACAGGGAACCCCAACTAGCTTTGCATTGTGTAATGTCCCGTTTATTTGTTTCTCACCAGTTATAGCAACTTTCCGTGCTGACAGAACGTGGCAAATTAAATACTTTTTTCATTAAGAAGTTTTTGAAGGCTGCAGGAAGGACATGAAAAACATGCTATGGACCACCAATTTAAAAAAGAAAAAAAAAAAAGCAATAAGAGATCTCCCGTTCATGAAACTATTTAGATTAATTATTTAAATATTCACAGTAATAATTAGGGAGATAATCTCTAACACTACACATTAAGAAACTAATCATGTAATCACCTATCTACAAGAGCGAGGCCCAGTGGTAAGTATGTCAGGGTGTAGGATTTTCACACATTCCACAATCGTTTTTTGAATTGTTGTGTGTCCCTCTCCATCACGAGGAATGCTTTTGTTGCTATCTGTGGGATTGAAAACTGCGTAGTAAAGTACATATGCCTTCTTTTTAAATGGCACGGTATTTAATTATGAAGGTTATCAAAGCATAAAAGGCATAACAAAACTTTTAACAGCTCTTAAGGCATTCAGCAGATCTGGTTTGTATTGCTGACTAATATTTTAACCACCGCAAGGTGGAAGTGCAAGTTTAAGGGGCACGGAAGGTCACGCGTGGTACATTAACTGTATTTTTCTGTGCAATCTACAATGCACCCATACAAATAACAAATGTTTCCTTGGTTAGATAACCACTGCCCTCTCAACAGCATTAGGCAAGTAACTTCCAAGCAGGCAGCTTCGCCAGCGGGGTGAATCACAGCTGCAGTGACTACCTGCCGTTCCCTAGAGACCAAAGAGAGAGTTTTCCTTGGTGTTACGGAGGAGGAAAACACAAGTCGTTTACCAAAAGAAGATCAAACCAGTCTTCTAAGTGGGAAATGACCCGTCGTAAGTTTCTGCGACTCATCCTAACGTACACAACGAGTTAGCGTAACAACCCATCCATTTTGCTTAGGGAATACTCTTGGGTCCAGAGAGGGGAAAGATGCACGTGGCCAAAGCCTGCCAAGATGCGCCTCATCAAGAAAATCACTATTCCTTCAGAAAAGTAGCCAGGGTCTCCAGTAAGGCCTTTCACAATGAAGAATGATCCACTTCAAAAACAGAATTAAAAGCTCATCCCATGAGCTTTTAATCCCATCCCCCATCCCAGTGTCATACATGAACACATACAAGGTTCTTGTGTATAGACAATGACAAAAGACATGCCCACGTTTTGCATCTATATGCATAAACAAATATTTATGGATTTTATTAAAATTGAGACTAGAATACGCATCCTTTTCTCTCAGCGGAAATTTACAGGAGTAAATTCTTTGCAAATACTTGTCAGATTCGGAAAAATGTTGAAGATCCACCTTTGTATTTTTTCTCTAGCATACCTTCCTCCTGCAGCGAGGCGTAAATTTTCTTTTAAATATACTGCACAGTAGTAAACACTGCTCGGGAATATGAGATTTATAGCACATTAATAAAATCATATAGGCTCACTGGCCTTAAATATATGAGGCCCACAATTTAAGTTTTCATGACTACCTCAAAAGAGACCTAGAGTTGCCGTGCAGCATGTTTAAACCTACAGAGTATTTATACCTACACATCATTCACCTCTTACTTATCTCTAATTATTTACTTTCCCCAGTGCAGGACAAACTCCTGAAAGATTAGTATTATACATTGGGAGTGATATTTATTTTATTAATTTAGGGTTAGAGCAAAAAACAAAAGCGGCACTTACCTACAAGCAAGAAGAGAGCATAGGATCTTAAGATTTGTTTCGCATCAAGGAGAAATAAAAACCATTTAAGGTTAAATATAATACCCAAAAACAATGAAAGAGAGGTAGGAGGCAGAACAACAACAATGTCTAGAAGCCAGACTCCAACAAGCGACAGAACAGTATCTGCAAATGCCTTGGTGGATACCCTTGAAAAACAAAGACCTATGACATTACGTACAAGTGCTGAAGCGCAGAGATAGTAAAAAATTTCTGAAATATCATTTTCATTGACACATAGATTCCAACATTCACTGTTGGACTTGGATATCCATCAAATTGTCGTATATCAAGTCAAGTAAAAATTGCTCACGAGAAATGTTACTGTTTATTAGTCAAGCCCGACACTATGTGGAGGAAAGGTTTCAAAGTAGTTTTTAAAAAGAATGAAATGCTTATGTTCTCAAACAAAACAAGCATTTTTATTCAAAAAACGCCTTGGTTTTTTGACTGTCTAGTTAATTCTTGGAGGTTATTGATCATTGCTTTCTATTATTCTTACACCCCCGAAAGTGCTAGGTGATCGATACTTAAAGTCGAGAGGTCAAAATAAAACAAAATATTAACATTTACTGTTTTGCTCTCTTTATTTTTTTTTTTATTGCTACTAGTTCACATTTTTTGAAGCTTTGACTTGTCACCTTATTCCACAGGTAGCAGGAGAAAAAATCTCAAAATTGACATAATAGGAAAAAGGTTTCTTTGTGACTCTACTAGGCTTTTCTTTGCTTTATAGCAACGTAACACAACTCAGTTAAATGAGCTGTTGTGGATTTAGATCAGCACATGTAAGACTAGAATCCAGCCCAAGGGTAGCGGGAGGCAAATTTTTAATCCTTTAAAGGTTCCCCCAGCGTTGCCAGAACTTTGCAAATCAGTCTTCCCTAAATGGGCAACTGAAGATACTGTGTTACGAGGAAAATCTTAGACAAAGCCAACACAATCCCACTTTCACCAGTTTTTCCGACACCTGCCTCAAGCATCAGACTGATTACAGGTATATTTCGGATGGATAAGGTAAACCAGCTCTGACCAAATCTGTTTTGTAACAGTCGCTACACGCCACAAAAAGTTAAAGCAGCCACACAGTTGCTCTCGCTCGCACTGAATAAGTAAGCTTCCTGCACCGAAAAATAATTTTCTATTTCAATTTGTCTCCCAAATCACAAGATGGATTTATTCCTACAGCCGTAAGCAGCAGTCAGCGCGCACACTCTAGCACGAAAGCCACGGGAAAATCAGCAACAGTTCTAATCCTAGAATTCCTAACAATTCCAGAATTCCTAACAGAAAACATCTGAAATCATTAACCAGAAGGGATCTTAGGCAAAAGCTGATAGACATTTTTTCACCCACCAAGAGACCGAGACGGAGAACATTCCCAGCAGCTCAAAGAAACCACGTTTTGGGTTTACATTCCAACACGGGAGAGTGAAGCAAGTTCACGGGTAAGAGAACCCAAACCTGGCACGACACGGGAAACTGGAGGTTCCCATTCCGCCTGCTACGGAGCAGATGTGGGGAGAGGGGCCACCAAGCAGGTACCTGACTGTTTGCCTTGACTTAATTCAAATGAGAAAATAAAATAAAGAATATTCTGAACAATAGGAGGAAGCAATTTTCCCATCAGTGAAAAATTCTCGTGCTCATGCATTAGAAGAGAGCAGAAATCAGTCGAGAGGTTTCTTTAGAAAAAAGGTTCTTTCAAAACAAGTTTTCATGAAAATCTCTTCTTTTTTTTTTTCCTCGAAGTGCAGGTCATTACACCATTGGATGAGCATAACGTACCTAAACAGCAGAAAACGGATTTCACTGGGAGATTAAGGAGTAGAAGACAAGAGTAAAATCTATTTAAACCAGCACAGAACTAGAGTTCAGTCCTCGAACTGCCACCTATTGTCCATATAATTTGTGGTAGGTAGGAAGACATCAAAACCAGTTCATGAGTTTCAAGATGTAAGCAGTCTACACAATCCTGAGTTTATGGGAGAATCAGTCCTCAATAAACCCATCTTTGAATTTTTCGCAGTCAGAAGAGAAGAGCAGCTCTCCAGTATCAAATAATAACCACAGTCTGCTTTTCCTAAACAGGAACAAAAGTAGGTTAAGCCACCCCTGCATACAAAGATGGCTATCAAATATAACTTAACAACACAGAAGGTGTCTTACGTGGGTATGTACACAAAAACCCACAGCAACATGAAGATAAAATTAAATCCCTGAGATTCAATGCTCCTCCATTTTAATTTACCCAATATCTACGTACACTGAATATCTACAACTCCATGCGGTATTTCACTTAGAAGCACAACTTGTCGAACACCGGTAATGTGTTCGGATTTGTAGAGGGTAACAAAGTGAAAACAATGGATGTTTTCATTTCAAAATAAGCTAAAAGTTGTTTCATGCAGGTGCAAGTTTATAGGAATTTTCCCAATTATTTAATAAGAAAAAGGCAGAATTATACAACGAAGCCTCCTAAAAAACACAACGTAAAAGCTATTGCTTCATCTTAATACAGATAAAAATTCTTCCAACATATATATATATATATTTAATCTCTGTCCATTACTTTTAAATAATAACTCTTTGGAAGAACAAAATTGAGTTTTCTACGTTTGTACATCATCTAGCAAATTCAGTCCTGACTTCATTAGCGCAATCCTGATACAATCGTTAAATAAAAGCCACTGTAATGCAACCTTCCATGCAGCAAAATCAGATAATGTACCTAATACACTGCATCCTGCATCCTATTGATTCTGAAATGACACTGTCTAAGAGGCTCACATTTAAGAGTGCCACAGTCTCCAAAAGATCTTACCCGTAATTATTTAGCAGAGCCAAAACGTAGTCAATTTTCAGAGGAGTTTCCTTACCAACTTTCTTTATCTTAACATCACACTCGGAATTGCACACAGTATTTTTTCACATCTGCAATATTTATTGCCGTAAGCTTCGTTGCAAGCCACAAAAGGAATTATTCTGATTCTCAGTAGGCCCCTTGCAGTATCTCTGGACGCTTCCAAAACAGAAATAACACAAATGACAGGTAATTTAAGATTTCTAGTGTGGATGAGTTTGTTTGTTTTGGGGACTTGGGGATTTTTTGTGTGTTTGCTTGGTTGTGTTCTGGGTTTTTTCAAATAGACTTGGTTAAATAATTTAGTCACGTGGCTAAAGACTCTGGATTAACAGAAATTTTTTACTTAAAAGTCTACTTGAATCCACGTCTAACAGCACTTTGAGGTTTGTTCAGAATAAAAGATGCCAAATACTGGAGATACGCTGGTGATTTCCTCCATTTCAGGAAAGGAAAAACAGAGCGGGTAAAGCGTCAGCTTTTAAGTTTCAGTCCAGTATGGGGGAAAAAAAAAGAAAAAAAAAAAAGAAAAAAATGTATTACTTAAAAAACTGTTTCTGAGAAATCATAGATGTGTCAAATCACGAAATGGCCTTTCTATCAAGCAGTACAAAAGGCCAGGAGTGACCTCAGATTTCAGGTAAGGCACTCTTTAATTGCCAGTTTCTTTGCCAGCAATGTATTAATTTCAGGTGTGCTTTAAGAATCAATGGAACTTGAATCTTCCTGACTAACATACTCCAATTTTAAACGGCTCCACAGTCTAAAACATTTTCCATCAAATGATGCTTTAACTTTGTTCTAAATGTTTTAAGGTTGTTTGCTGTGGGTTTTTGTTTTTTTTTTACTTTTCCCATAGCTTGTTTGCAATTAATTGTTGAAATAATTTTTCTTTGTAGCCTTCTGGAAGGGTTCAGGCAAAATGCTACATTGATTGTAATGTATCGCTAACATCTGTAAGGGGTCGATCATTTTACTTCCAAATCCTTCAAACATTCGCACCTAAGTAAACCAGTTGATCCACAACTGCTTCCAGACTGGGCCTAAAAACAATGTAGCATAAACTTATATTTAGAAAAGTACTTTTCTGTTCTGCTATTATCCTACAATTAACTTCAGAAGTCCTCATGTAATCTGCGTTTCAGCATTCAGAATTTTGAATTATTTTTTTTTTCTTTTTTACAGCCACACACACTGTCTTCATAAAAAGAAGCTGGTTTAAAATTATTACTCTGCTCGTCTATAAATTGTCAAAACACACTGGAACTCCATTTTATGTTGCCTGTATGAAATAACCTTCTTCCTATAAGAAATGGTCTTTCAGATACTAACACTATGAAGTACCTGTCTTCTTTTCCTTACAAATTATAGACTGGTTGAAATTGCAGAGTGCTTCAAAATTAAAACGGAAGTATCAGGTCTCAAACAAATCTGCTAAAATATAAATTACCACAGTAAGGCTAAATAGATACATGCTTAAATTCACAAGTTTTGCATCTTTCATTGTATTCAGCCTATTAAAACACAACATCTGCTTTCAACGGCTTAGATTAGCAAGATGATCAGAACAAGTCTGAAGTGTATTGCACCAGGAATGTGCCGGGGACGCAGGGGTTTTTATTATTCAGGTCCATTTGAACGTGGGAAATTGTAATTCTTTACGCCCCTTTAAAACCTCAACGAACCCGAGCTCTTAGGACTTTACTGACTAACGCCGTTTATTCCTAAAACTGCTGGAAAACAACTTGCCAAAGGTGACGTTCCGAACAAAGCCCACACTTCCTGCTCTCCTCCAGGATCTGGAACACCATCAATGTTTTGTTCAGCTTGCATAAGTCACAACTGATTGGCCACAGTCCCTGTGGGCATGCCATTTCATCCAGACTGGACGGTTCATTAGTCATAATTACTATAACTGTACAGCAGAGACTGCAGTTTTATCTCATCATACATCTTTGATAAAGCTGCTTCTATTTCTGCTTCATCAGCATGTGAAGTTACATTATTGGAGCCTTTTATTTTCCAATCTGTGATTAACATTGGTGGTTGCGCTTAGGAAACGGGGACCAAATTTCAAGAAAACGCACGAAGTAAAATGCCGCGACGTGACCATTGTTTGAACCTGGGCCTTAAAAAAATGACGCAGCGGTTCTCGCCGCACGGGAAGAATAGATTCCGAAATGACAGAGCCACCCAGAAAATTTAACAAAGAAAATATCAGTTTGGAAGAGAATGCGGCCGTTGGTTTCTAACGCAAACTGGGACATATAGAAAAATCTGTCAGTTGGGTCTGAGGGTTAGAGATGGGACATTTCTGACGACTGCCAGGTCAATTGGCATTTTTCATACAGTGCTTATGCAACTGCAGAAAAGCAGAGCCTGCAGCATAAAGAACCACGGTGAAAACCGACAGCTAAAGCACCGCGCTGCAACTGGGAAACAGATGCTAAAACGAGTAAATCCAGTAACAAATGTGACCGCAACCTTTAACAAAATGCATTTTAAACAGATAAAAGTCACACGTGGAGACATTACCTTGCTGTGGCGCTCGTTGCCGATTTTTAACTCTTATTGTGTGATAATGGGAAACACAAAGACTAGTGGCACCATCTGAACGCGCGAGGTGTGCCCATGATAGGCCACATAAACAGTCATCATCGACAGTTACATGCAAGCACTGAGGCTGCAAAAATCCCAGAGTAATTAGTGTTGTCTGAATGCAATGACATCTGTTTTCTCATGGTCCTCTAGACTTGTCAGGCCAATAAGATGTATATGAAAAAATATGACAAGCATTGCAAATGCCCTTCTGAAAGGTCTCACTTTGGGAAAAGCTGAAGAAATGACACATGCCACCTCTTTTTTTGCCAATATACCTAACAGCCAAAGCTTCAGGATTTGAAAAGGTCTTTTGAGTCATTTTACGTTTGACTATGAAAGGTTTATTCAGAACACAGCAGTCTGCAGAGGAAAGAATATATCGCTGCAGCTTTTGTTCCTTTTTAAAAAGCAAGCTTCATTAACAGAAGAGGAATAAAATGTGACCGTTTACTTCTGGCTAGTGTGCTTACACGTCAGAACCATCTCTACCTTCTTTTTTAATGAAAGCAGCAGATTCTAGGTGACACACCATACGCACGTGGTGTATCTGTATATATATATTTTTTTTATTCTTGTTATTTTGCTTAAAGGGTGAAGCAAGAACGGTTTTACAGCTGTGCTTTCTGGCATTGCAAAACCACGGCAGCCTTTTCATCTGAAGACCTGAGCTTTTGTTTTAGGCTTCTCAGCCTTTTTCCCTTAATAGTGCCTATCTCTCGGCTCTTTCTCTGGACTGTAGCATTATGTTTGAGCATGCGTTTTCTCCGAGAAAGACATTAGTCATCATTAACAGAAGCACTGACACCAAGTCTAAGTGCCTCTCCACAATGACCAAGTGGCAATCATCTTTCTCTTGCCCTGTCACTGCTGATTAGGGTTTTCTTTCATGAAAATTTAATTTGTCGCCTTTCTGCAGCTCCTTTTTACATTTCTGCAATAACACAACAGGCTAGCAGCACCAAAAACGCAGTAAAAGATGCTGCACCCGTTTAGAAGAAAAGGTAAGATTCGGGCTGCATGGCTGTATTTTTTACCTAGTTTAACAGGAAAAAAAAAAAAAAAAGGCCCTGCGAGATGTAGCAAATGAGTAGCTGCTGATGGAGGAAAAACTCTCCTTAAATACCCAAGGCCTCAAACAACCCAGAGCACACCTTCCATCCAACCACCTGAAAATTCTCTCCTCCGGACGACAGCTCCCTTCCAAAGCGGTGTTCAACAGGCAATGAGAGCTCTAAAGAGATTTTTATAACCGATTAATTTTAGAACGGCTTGAAATATACAGCTACTCAGGTTTTGAGCTTACACAAATATTTATTAAAGGATTTCATCATCCAGCGATAAATCTCAACCTCGCTTCTTGAGTCCGGGTCAACGTGGCTCTTGCCGTTAAAAAGCCAGGCACCAAGAAAATGGCTTTAGCCGCTGCCGGCAGATAAAAAACTTTCAGTCACGTATGGTGCTTTGCAGCTATTCGACATACACAGTCTGCGACTCCTGTTCTGTGTAACGTTACATTGTTAAACAAGATACCATAGCAATGAGTTATTTTAAGGAAGTTTTTCAAAACATTTACTCTTCTGCTTTATTTCAATTTGTCTAAAGATTTTTCTTTTAATTATAAGCACATGCTGTTTTGTTAACATCTGTGCGCCGCGTAAAACCTGACTGAATTCCAACTTCTGAAAAAATGCAGATAGCTTACATCCCTCAAATAAAGCAACAGCGTTAGAAAACTTCGGGAGGTTCCGATCACGATACTTCGGTTCATTTACCTGACTTTCCATACGAGTATATTTAAAAAAAAAAAAGAAAAGACAACCAGCACTTATTAAAATTTTTACGTTCTCCCAATATCTTTCAGAATTTAATTAAGTGTAAAGCTAAAATTTGGATCTACCTCTATTAAATTCAGAAATGACAGCTAGTAAAAGCCAAGTAATAAAACTTTTATTCAGCTTCCTAAAGTATTGGTACTCCACTACTGATCCAAAACAGCACTGGTAGTCAGGACAGAAACCGTATTGCTGGCACTTTGGATTTATAAGAAAGCTTCAATACCTTCTAAATAGCCCCCGCATATGAAATTTAAGAAGAGGAAACTAGGAATTAAAAGCGGATTTTGAATGGCAGACTGTGATTGTTGTACTGCTATGGCAGTATAACCTTGATTAAATGCAGAGCGATACTTAAGTAAAAACAAAACCCTGCCATGGTAACCTAAATTAACTACTGAACCAGCCCGTGTTTATACAGAAGGCCGGTGGTTTTAAGCCATTCTACTCCATCTCGAGAAAAACTTTGGACTTTCTAGAGGGCATAAAGGAAAGTTAAGCTTCCCCGGCCGCACGCCCGCCGTCGCTTTGTTCTCCGCCGTCTCCTCGGCTCTTTTCCCGACAAGCCGGGAATGCGGACGGTGAGATCCCCGCTCCGCCTCAAGTTCAAGGAGGGAAGTTTAGCTCCTCGCCCCCCACCCCCCGAGTCACTTGTCAGTAAAAGGTTGGGCGATTTATTGACCACCGCTGGACGCGCTACTGTCAGGGCTGAAGGAAATATGAGAGGGGGCTGTCGCTACTGTTCTGGAGCTCATTGATAATGACATACCTGCCTCTGTCACCCATTACCCGTACTACAAACTACTTAGACCTAACTGAAAAATCAATAGCCTACTTGCACCGGTTCCCGTGGCTGCCTCCTTTGATTGTCAGCTCCTGTCTAGGGTCAGCACTTACATGAAAGGGGCTGTGACTGCCTGATGCTTTCAGGACAACCTAACGATATGAAACTAGCCAACAGAACAGTAAATTCTGTCCCCCTGCCCTCCTCATCAATTAGGCTTTGACTAGGCTCGCCTGTAGAAACCTGACCTTTTAAGTTTAGGTGAATATGGAACTAGCTGAACACGCCATTGCCCTCAGCGCTGAGCCAGGAAATCCACTGACAGGTTAAACAAAACAGAAGGTTGTAACTGTCATAATTTGCATTGCACTTTCACGCCAACAAGGGTGTTATCAGTGGGGGCAAGCCCTGGAACACACAACGCCAGCACCCTAAGTCACTCTCCTCATAAATTTTCAAGTGAAGGGAGATAAAACATAAATTCACAAATGACCGGGCATTTCAAGTCCCACTTTCTTTCAAGTTCGCACTCTGGAAACCCACCACAAAGGACGGATAAACAATCCCCCTCCGTGGGTGCTCCGGCATTCAGATCCTGGTTAGAATGAACTTCCAAGGCAGACGGTGAACGAGGAAAAGCTACCTGCCTCTTAAGGACTCTCCTATCAGGCTTATTCTCCCTTGCATATTTACATGCCTGAATACTAATCACTAATGGATTCTAGACATGCACACACCTGTACTTTGGAGCAGCAGGTAGGCATAAATAATTTCAAAATCCCTGGAGAGCCCTAACTGGCGCTTCGGAGCAGCAGTCACTCACACATCCTGAATCTTGGAAGTCCATTAGCAACATCTGAATATCCCTTCGACTACAATGGAATGATAGATGTTACATTTTAATGCATCTGCCCTCCTTCAAAGAGTATTGGCAACCGTGAAGCAAAGGACTAAAATAAAAAATCTCAGATCCGAAGCGAAGGCTGAGCTGTATCCTGAAGCGGCGTACAATAGCTTTAGTAACTTATAGTTACTAAACTATAATCTATACCTACTCATCTATAGTATATAGATTTTTTTAAGAAAACTTAATAGCTGAACGCCTTGCTTCTCCTTTCCTCCAAAATAATTAAAAAAAAAAAAATTAAAACCAAATGAAAATATTTAAAAATACTCCGATTAGCGCTCCTTGGTTGTAATTCAATTTTCAAGCAATGATGGTTTTATGTCCTTCGATGCTCCTGCTTCCATAGGCCTAGCATCCTCCGTATAAGCATTACTGGAAAATACAGACGGCGTATGTGATCAAGGCAATTTACACAATTTGAACACTCGAGCTTCTTTATACCACGAAAGGACTAGCTATCTCTACAAACTACTACTACGATGATGATGATGATGATGCTGAAACTCTGGGAATGCCAGGAATCTTCAATGCACTTGATTCATTCAGCGCACGTGAATGAATATGGCTCGGTTAACACCTTTTAAGGTAAATATATAAATTGCTCCTGGAAATCCCAGGCAAGATTCAGAGCAATAATTGACCTGATGCTTTTCACCCTACAGCTGAATCTTCCTAACTCCCGCACCCCCCATCCTTTCCACGCACTGCCAGATATGGGAATGAGCTCTTATGTAAATAAACGATAGGAAAACTGCTGCTGGTTGGTTTTCAAAGCTTAAGTTCCAAACCTCTAGACGCTCCTGTAAGTTGTTTCTTTTTTCTCAGCACCACCTCAATACGCGCCAGTCACCGCATTTAGCTTATTCCAAATGCGCTTTTAGAAATAGGTATTGAGAAAGGAAAGCGGCTGAATTAGGAAAAGGAAAAAAAATAAATAATGTTTTTCATTAAAGCCTCAGACAGTATGTCATGCTGCAATAATAACTGTTACAGTGTAACACTGGGCTGTTCTAAATAAACCTAGAACAGAACAAGCGCAGAGAAGACGCCTTGAAAATCAGAACACGGAACGGCGTTGAAGCCCTCCTAAACAAACAGAGCAGCAGTGAGAATTAATACTGCGCTCCCAACAAACTGCAGAGGCAACACTAGTTAAAAATGGGAGACCTAATTGAGTCTGGATGGACCCCTTTACAGACCTAATGCAATGATTAACTATGCATCTGGTAGCATGTCAAGTCCTTTTTGTGTGCCTATCTGATAGTGAAGTGAAAGGGCATGGACAGTGTCCAGTCCCAGCAAGCAAATCATTTGGAAGCAGTCATAGCCATAGATCAAAGATTTTTCACTCTATCCCAAGTCTATTTAAACCCACCAACCCAGGCCCTCGCTGCAGACAAAACCAGTTAGAAAATAAGAAAGACTCCTTGGGATCCAAAGATAATAAAGGAAGATAGAAGTAGAAAATGAAGAAAAGAAACAGACTGGCAGAACCTTGATTTCCATAGGCCAAGACAGCTGTTTTACATCCTAGTTTTATTTCAGATGGTTAAAGAAAAGGAACAATTTCCATCCCTTAGATCACCAAATATTATTTCAATTAAACTATGCAGATGGCTCCTATACGTTATTCGAGCCAATACAGTTTCCTCTTCCCAGCTAGGGGAGAAGGCACTACCTTGAACTATTTTGCAGACAGGTTTTACCTAATTCATACGAAAATTAAAAAGAGAGCACTATATTATGATGAAGAAGTTACTCTGAAATAAGATATGCACAGCAAGGTCTAAAATAGGAATAGGTATGACTTGATTCCCTCATTAGAAGCAGCAACAAAATGCCTGCAATGATTTTATAACTAGTAATACGCTACTTTTACATCAACAAAGTGCTTTCAAAGGATGAAAAGGATAAAAATTTAATACCATGAAGTACAATGCACAGGAAAGTAGAGGGCTCTAACTATGTGGCTCTACGTTTGAACTGTATTATATTTGAACAAGGTAACAATCAGAAAACCGTTCCAACAGGAAACTGTTTGGGTTTTGGTTTTTTTTTAATTAAATAAAAATTGCATGCCTTTTCTACTGGATCCAAACAAAGTCAATAGAAAATCATCTTATAATACGGGGAGGAGAGAGAGAGCGAGCGAGCAACTCGATAGATTCCACACAGTGCTATTGAGAAGATTGAGCCCCCTCTGTCCCCTCCTTCCCACAACACCCTTTCCCTTTATAAACCGCACTCATGGAAACTCACTGAAAGGCCGTAACCCGTACCGAAGCTGGTGAGGAGCAGAGGATTTCATCTTGTTATACGTGGTATTTGAGAAAGTCCTTTTTAAAAATCTGAGTATGTAAACGAGAAGCTTTCACCTTTGGAGTTACAAATTGACATTTTTAAAGGGTATGCTTTAGGGAACTCGAGGTTAGCATAAAAATATGCTTCATCCCAGCTAGCTAAATCAAGTTTTTAATCTTTAAAATAATCATCTAAGCAATAAAACCACGTTTTGGATTGTTTGTTGACATGATTACTTACGCGTAAGCATAGATATCTGAACATCTAAGACAATAAACGCAGCAATCATCAGGCACCTAATGCTAAAAAGAAAACTTATGGCCAAACGCCTGCAAACGGAAATACTTTTTTTAATTTCCAGAACTTTGACTTTGCTTAGAATATCCTCAGAATTTTCCTATTTTTAAAAGAAGTGCTGATTTAGACTCACGGCGTTTTTAAGAACCAGACAAGAGATTATCTCTGCAGACCACCTCGTATTTTTCTCAAGCAAATAAGCGTTAGTGGATTCAACTGGAGGTCAAATTGACAGAATCCTGGCATATTACACACTTCCATACTTTAAAAAATGGATGTTGTTAACGTAATTAATCAATTATTGCAAATAAAGACCAGCCAACACAGATGAATCTGGTATTGCTGGATAAAATAACATGCACCTACCCTGGCTGCACCCAAACAAACAAACAAAAAAAGGCCACAAGAAGTTTTAACAAGAAAAAAATGCTACAACAGCACTAGAAATGTTCTTTCCTAGTGCGTGTATCTGATTTTCCCTAATTGCCAACCTGCTGAAGGCAAACCTACAAAAGAGCGTTTAGCATCCAAAGCATCTCGCAGCTAGAAGAAGTCACCATCAGTCACCGTGAGAAAAGAGAAGCAGCTGCCTTTAAGAGAAAACTGAGAGCGTTGGGGAGAGCCTTCAGCTGAGGGCTGCTCACGGCTAAACACCAGAACGCGAACACCTTCACATTTTAAGACTGAATAGGGAAGTAAAAATAAGGTATTTTCCCTCCCCTGCTCCGGAAACGTAAGCTAGGGGAGACTTAGAAACGGCGCAAATAATTAAATACGTTATTTAATTAGCGTACCACTCAATCTTCGTGTAAAAAAGCACAAGATTTATGCAAGATGCGTTAGTGGCACGCGTGGAAACGAAACCCTGTTTTCTCCCCCAGCGTGTGCTACCACCTAACTCCGTAAACACCGTCCCTCGGCAGATGGTAAAGCCCAGCCACGGCTTGCAAGAAGAGGCACACGCCGCGCGCCACTAAAAGCAAAGGGAATTGGATCTGTCAAACCCACAGCAGCATTTGCTGCAGCTATCGACCCGGCTTGGCTGCGGAGAAATGCAACACCCATCACTGAATAATTCCTTTTCAAACCCATGCATTCCCTGCAGCGGTTCAAGCTCCATCAGCAGGGCAGGAATGCAGGAAAATGACAGGCAAAGGGCACTAGCTCTTTTCCCATACTCTTCTTCTATAAATGGAAGCAGAGTCCTACGAGGCACTTAAAAGCTGAGAATGTTGGAAGACCGATCTCCAGGAAAAAAGAAAAAGAAAAATAATACGACTATGTCAGGTTCCGGGAGCAGATTAATTATTCTGTTTTCCACAAAACTGTTTCCCCTTAAATGAAAGGACGGAGAGGAAATCAACTACTGGAAGACAGTGGAGCACTAGCTGGGTCTCATCTAGGAAGCTGCCGTGAACAAAGCGTGTACAAACACAAACATATTTCATACACTATTCATAAAAATACTTCTTATCCCTTGTGGGAGCACCTGTTCCTGCATTCACTTTTCCCTCAAAAGGAGGCAGATCTGGCAGAAATCCTTTCATAGCCTCAAGTCAATTTGATTAAACTTTTGTGACTTGCCTTAAAAAATTACACCTCCTATCAGTAGCACGTTATAGAAACTTTAACGTACAGCGTCCAGAATTTAAAAAAGCAGCTCTGAAATCTGTAACATACGCCGCTTTGATAAGCTGGCCGGGCAAGCAAACGCTGGCGTGCTGCATCGTAACGCAGTAAGAAACTCGTGGCACTTCTTGCTGCGACACCGAGTTGTCTCCCAGTTTTCTTCTGTCNAGCACGTTATAGAAACTTTAACATACAGTGTCCAGAATTTAAAAAAGCAGCTCTGAAATCTGTAACATACGCGGCTTTGATAAGCTGGCCGGGCAAGCAAACGCTGGCGTGCTGCATCGTAACGCAGTAAGAAACTCGTGGCACTTCTTGCTGCGACACCGAGTTGTCTCCCAGTTTTCTTCTGTCGTTGGTTTGGGGTTTTTTTGGGGGGGTTAATGAATGCATAGCGTTCTGTTTAATAATAATAATAATAATAATTTAAACAAACAAACAAGGTCTTTGCACTCTAACAGCTCCTCGGGTGCTCCTACCATTTAGATGCG
>VXAK01003745.1:31085-43609 GCA_013399435.1 Arenaria interpres | reverse complement strand
AAAAAAAAAAACAAAAAGCCAAAAAAGAGTTCTTTGCGCTGACAGAAACGCATCCGACACCATCTAAACGGTGCCAACGTGGGCACCGGGGGCTGAGCCCCAACCCGCCTCGAGGTAGACGACCTCCTGAAGTTACCCCCCCACTCACTGCCACACTCTCTTAATGCGCTGAAAACCACCACAAACCACAGGATTTAAGGTTTTTTTCTGAAACTGGAAGGGCTCGGCCGGCGCTGGTGGCCCAGCCTGGTGTCACCCCACCGGCACCTTCCGCTCCCGGCGAGGCCAAAGCCGGGAGGTTTTGTCCCAAAAGCGCTCGTGACACGTAACAGTCTGTTTTTTTAACGCGGGGTCTGGTCAGGGTTCATCGCTCTGGGTTTTATTTGGGGGGCGAAGAGGAGGGGGGGGGTGTGTCCTTCCTCCTTTTCTCCCCCCAAGGAAATGCACAATTTTAGAAACACATTCACTCCATCCAGAGTGGGTTTGGACGACACGGCACCTTTTGTTTGAGCATCTCCACCTGCCCTCACTTCAGGAGTGTAAACACACCTCAAGCTTCTGGTCCCACGGCTTTTTGAAGCGAAAAAAAAAAAGAAATTATAAAAAAATAAACAAATTAAAAGCTGCAAATACAAAGAGCAGAGGGATACTAAATCCCAAACGCTGCATACCTATCTTTAATGTTGTTATTTTCAAGTGTTGTATAATTAAACAATGTGTTCATACAGCTGTCAGGCAAATCATGATCTCCAAGCTTTTATTACAAGCCTAGAAACTACTGGGTAAAAGTGTTTTCTACTGCCAGATATTAAATACAAAAAAAATACGCTCCTTTTCTTTATATAATACATTCTAATTCTGATTGGCTGAACTGCAGCAGATGCCTCGGAATTTCTAGAATTGTCTATTTAAAAAACCAACCAACCAAAACCCTTCCAGAGCAGAAGTGTGCCAAAAAAAAAAAAAAAAAAAAAAGAGAATTCCTGCACTGGTATCGCTCCGAGGAAATCCTCGCTTCCCAATGGTTTTCTTTCTAGTTTCTTGCTGGTGCATGACACCAAGGAGACAGCAGCCTCTCCAGCAGCACTGACTCAACTCAAAAAAGGGGTTTCGGTAGAAAGTTGACAGGGTTTTTAATATCAAACCGCATCCACCCGCGCTCTTCATGCCCCTGTGGCTGGAGATTTTCAGTCATTAAACACCCCTCAGAGAGCAGCAGGCAGAAAGGGCTGGGTGGGGAACATCATGTTCTGAAATTCAGCTTCCTGCTCCTGGACCTCTGAAAGACACAACATCTTCTGCGTTATTCAGCCCTGAGCTATGAGAGCCCTCCAGCGCTGCGCCCGGAGCCGGCACTGGCTGGTACTCGCCCAGTTCATGGGACGTTCTGCCCACAGGAGCTCCTTCTTTCCTACCAGCCCATCCTTTGACTCCAGAGAGCAGCATTCAGGGGCTACGGCACTGCCTGACTCTCCCACTGCCTGGGGAAACCCGGATTTGCCAGACCAGGTACGTCCTACGAGCAGAAGGACTGACAGGAGCCTGGGGGTGATACAGAGCAATCCCAGGCCACTTGCCAAAGGAAAGGAAATTGGGCTCCTGCTTCTTGTTTGCTTTTGCCTCTAATTTTCTTGTGTATATTTTTCCAACCCCCAGCTCCCTGAAGAGGTAACAGACATGAAGCATCTCCCCTCTTTTCCTCCCAGGTGTGTGTACGCACGTGGAAGAGTCAAGATCCTTAGGGCTGAGAAGGGATAAGACTTCACTCCATCTTTTTTAAACTAAGAGTTTGTTAAAGCACTTGAGGGAAAAGCTCTCTTTGCATCATCAGCTTGACTCAGACCGTGGTAACTCCAATCCCAACACTCAGCGTTAAGAAAAAACACAACATAGAAGTCCTTTCCTTTGACATCCACACATTGACAAAACTTGGTAATTCTGTAGGACATGAAAAAAGCCAAAACATGAGGAAAACTGAAAGTTTCCCTTGTTCTTTGAGCAGATTGTAACGGGCAACGACACCCATCTGCCAAGGAGCCAAATACATTCGATGTTTTCTCTTGAGCTATAATGAAGCTTAGAATAAAACCAAGGACTGCCTTAATCACAAAAGCTAAACTGCAGATGTTCTACAAGCAGCCTCTCCATCTAACACCAGTGCAGCCAAACCTAAATTCAGCCTGAACTCCACTGCATGACCCTCCTGCACCACACCATGCTCCAGCTTGTCATTTCTAAGCCAGCAACGGTGGAACAGGGACACGAGGCCAGTTTCTAACTCAAAACTAGGTTTTCTCAACTGTTCTTGTCTGTTCCGGGGGAAAAAATAATAAAATAATTAAAAAAAGAGAGACAGAAGAGGTAGCAAAACATTCAGTTGCTTCTCCAGGAAGCAGTTTAAGCAGACTTGGAAATTTTAGCTCCGTTGAAGAGAACACAATTCTTAAAATAACCTTCAGATGCTTCGGAAATAAATCATTTTAAGTCAGAAGCAGTGATTCTGGTCTCCCAAATGACTCTAAGTTTATTACTGTGCTTAGATGTTTATTAGCTGCTATAGTAATGGCCACTTATGTATTTCACAGGCTGCTGCACAGCGTTTTCCACTTTACTCAGCATTTTCAGTCAAGCAGAGGTGCACAAAATATAAGCTTGACATTTCTGTCGCTTGGCTTCCCCTGTAAATTTTAGGGGTTCCAGAGCCAGTCGGGCGCCCAGCAGGCAGTTAAGGCCTTTAATGTTATTCAGGTCTAAAAATGGTGCTTTTTCAGCACCACAATCTAGCACAGCCCAGCAGCATTAAGCCCTGGTCTACCGTGTTGGGCAACTAGTGATACCGTGGGATAGAACCTCACGCAGATCGCTTTGAATCTGAAATACAAGGGCTTTGACAAGACCCATAAAGAACAAGACAGACAGACACAGGGACTTCTGCCAAGGGACAGCCCACTGAGAGAGCTGCAGCAGAGATTTCCAAGGCGAAGACACTAACCCGGGTGGAGGAAGGCCACGTTTCGGTTAGGTTTTCTCAGAAACAGAAGATGCACTTACCAAATTACAAACCCCTACAAATTCCCTGTTTCTTTTTCCAGCCGCTGCAGTTCCTTGGGGGTGGGCTGCAATTTTATATGGGGCAGAACGCCATCCCGCCAACCTAAATCCAAAGTGGTCCGTGAAATTATATTCCCTCCAAGATACATTTCCTTCCACGGAGCCACCAGAGCTCCTTCCACATGGCCAGGCTTTTTTATTCATAACTCACAATCATTTCACTAGTTATTTTTCAAGCTAGATTTTTCTTAGTATTACCCCAGTGCATTTTCTATACGGAATATTTTCCCTAACTATGTATGTGCAAACTAACCATTCATTTGGCAAACGCTAGGAAACTTAAGCAAAGTGACTGAGCCAAGTTGACACTTTCCTGTTTCAAAAAATAAAAGCAACTATAAAAAGCCAAAACCTACAGTAATAGACATGTCACTACTTAATCAACACAGGATCTTTGTGATTTGACAACCACCTTCATCCTTTCGCTTTAGCAACCAGAACTTCACCATCGCTTTTCTTTACAAGAAATACCTAGTTTTGAAAAATTCTATATTAATCTCTAAAAAAATAAGACAAATATTTGTATTAAAAGCTGGAGATCATTGATTTCAGTAAGTTATGGCTTTTTTTTTTTTCTAGTGTAAGCATATATATATATTTATTTTTCTAAAAGAAGTATCAGTAAGTGTCCTGGGTGTTAGTTCGTATTTTCTGTTTCCAGCAATGTTGAGTATTGTATGTGCTTTGCACCTCAGAAGTGAGTCTGCCAAGGCACTTAGAGGAAAATAAGCAAGTCTTTTAGGGACTTTCGTGAGAACGGGCAACCACTGCCACAACACAAGAACCCATCCACCAGCAGAGTCAATCCCCCACATCCAAGCATGTTTCTTTTATAAACACTCAGCACCTGCTAAAATTCCACAATGAATTAACAACAATCGGGGGAGGAAAAAAAAAAAACAAACCCCAAACCAAAGCTATTTACCACGTGTCACTAACAGAGAAAAGATTTCCCCTAAGAAAAGCACAGAAAGTAGATCTTGGCCGTCATTAGTAACAGCACAGGGTTTTGTGTTGTTTTTTTTAAAAAAAAAAACAAACGAACAGAAAACAAATACCACACGCTCGCTTAAAGAAACAAAGGATTTTTCAAGAAATCCTCTTCCTTTTATCTGTCCTTCGAGGTGAGTTTTTCAATCAGTTCTTGAAGTGGTGCAAGTTCTCTTCTATCAATAAGGTTGAATTCCTGTAAGAGGGATGAGGAGAGAGACAGACAGACAGTTTTAGATCGGCAGCTCAGGTGAGAAGCCCGATTCAGACAGAAGTTATTTGGTGGAGGCTCTTCGAGTCCAGGCTCAGCGACGACAGTGTTTTCTGCCTGGCTGCCATTACCTCAAAGGCAACGTTCAACTGCCTACAGCTTTTTTCCCCTCCCACTTAAAGGAAAGAAACATAAGATGCTCTTTTTTTTTTTTTAATAAGGGGAAGGAGGGATGTAGCTTTGAAGCAAGAACACTCTTTCCAATCCAGCTTCAGGTGCCATCCCCCCTCTTTCTTTAGTTAGCAATTACTGTTCTACTGAATTAGTTTGGAACACTTTTCAAAATTCAATTTTGTAGCAAATTCATATTTTTTGAAAACTTTTCCATTTCTTGAATGCTTCTAGCAATAAATATATATACAAATGGAGTACACACTATCTTAGGGTCCTGGAGGTGTTGACTTTCCTGCACACAAACCAGCTGTAAAGAAACTGAAGGTCCATCACTGCAGCAGTACTTTTTCCAGACTATAACCATAACCACAATGCTGCTGCCACACTTACCTGAACAAAAAATATAAAGTGCTTGAAAGAAGTGTTAAGGTGTGCCTCTTCCTGCAGCTGGATCACTGGATCAAAGTGCTGGTGATAAATGTGAGCATAAACTCTGAAGAGACGCTTTAAAATTGTCTTTGCCACTGACATGAAATTCTTTGGGAAGGGTACACCTGGAAATAAGAAAACAGAGGGTTTATTTTTAAACTCCCACGTCACGTTTGTGTATTTTGAAAGGCATTATAACCCAAACCTCTCTCTTGCACGAGAAGGGTTTCACCCAGCAATTCCGTCTATAAATCACACAATGTACTTAAGGCTGAAGCACGGTGACAAGCTCATTAAAAGACTGGAGGGGAGGTTTCCTGTCCTTCAGCAGACCAGTGCCTCGTGAACTTTTTCCAAGACAAATCTGACCACATTTATTTCTATGCTGAACCCTCCCAGCTTCAGCTTCCAGCTGCTAAGTCTTGTTATGCTTCAGTATAGTTCCCTGAAGAACCTTCTCTGACTGAGAATCTTCTTCCCTTCTGGTGGGTTTCAGATACCCAAACACAGGGATCTAATCCGCTTATAGGTGCTCTCAGAACCTGCCTGGCCCCTGGGTACTCCAAGGGACACCTTTTTACACCTTTGTGTAGGGGACTGAAACTACCTCTGGTGTCAGCCATTGAGTTTTATGCTTCTCTTGGCTCAAGAGAAATCAGAAATAGGGTGTCTTGCACCCGTCTCGTGGCCAGCAAAGAGAATGCCGTTTCCATCCTGTTCATCACCATCCCCTAGTTTTATTTAAATTGATTAGGAAAGAGCAACCGGCTACTGGGAGTGATAATCGCTTTAGTCGATGCATCCGCAGGCTAAAAAAAGATATGCATCAACCATCTAAAAAGATTAAACCCATTTAGCTTCTCATCACCTAGCAGTTTGCCCAGTCAGCTGAGTTCTTTTGCAGCCTCTTCTGAATCGCTGAAGAGCTGTCTGAAGGCCACAGGCCCAGGCTGGATGCTGGAGGCCAATCATGACCTCAGCAATGCCTTAAAACCCCAGTAATAAAATCCTCATACTCCTACTTAAGCTTGCCCTGCTTAGATGGACATCACGTTTCCTTCCTGGACTGCTGTACCATGTGAAAAGTTGTTATTTAGTTGGTTATCTATCGTGGGCTTCCAGGCTCCTTCTAAAACACTAGCTTTCAAAAGTATATCCTATTTAAAAGAAAAAAACCCAAACTCTTCAGCAAAGTATATGCTGCAGGTAAAGAAAGATCAAGTCCTGATGGAATCTTTTGAACACAACTTCAATATTAACCGTAACTATTTACTATCATTCTTCTTAGTAGTGGACTTTTTCCCCAGCTCTGAATCCTAACCTGAAACGCTAAAACGAAGGCCATGGTACGTGAAAATACCACGCTCACATCTATTGAGCCGGGAAGATTTAGCTTTTCCTTGCTTTTTCCCAAACTAACCAGCCTTCTCTGCATATCTGCTTAACTGTAAGTAAAATCAAATGCCACTTGATTCTGACAGGTGGCCCTGCGTCTCCGAAGAGGCTTATTGCGAATGTGTCAAATGCTTCAGGAACTATTCACAAACTAAAAGCCATTAAGAGATCTCCCTTCCTTTTTCCACGAGGGATCCTAAGCCTGTAAGTAGCAGGGTACTGGAAAACTGCCAATTAGGAGCTTTAGAACAAATAGTCCTTCGTGCCTCTAGAAGCCGGGTTTTCTTTTTGTTATCGTTTCCGAACTGGTGGTTGCTATTATTTTCCTCCTGCTTTTCTGAAAGAAACCTCTTAAAAACCTACATCTTTCACGTTCACTTGACAAGAAAAAAAATATCATTAATTCGGCTTCTTTGGAAGTA
Organism: Arenaria interpres; assembly: GCA_013399435.1. Taxonomy (NCBI): domain Eukaryota; kingdom Metazoa; phylum Chordata; class Aves; order Charadriiformes; family Scolopacidae; genus Arenaria; species Arenaria interpres. Next base: position 36,877 of record VXAK01003745.1, on the reverse strand, counting down.
AGGCCCAGATGAAGTCCCTCGTGAGGATCAAGGATCTTTCCTGCATCAAAAACCTGCCAGTTTGTACCAACTACTGGTTAAAAGGTTTTGAGACCCTTATTTCAAAGGAAACAACCCACTGTTCAAAATGAAAAAAAAAAACCACCATCAGATTCAATCAACACAGTCAGTTATTAAATAGAAACAGCACTTCCTACACTCAAAATTGTGACCGATGTTTATAAAGAGCATTGACGCCCGGAGCAGAGTTCATGTACTACCACATAAACTTTAAGAGATAAAAATGTAACCTTTTCAATTTGCCCTTCTCCAGTCAGTTATTTAGAAGACCTTTTAATGCTATAAGACTTGAATATTCCTGTACAACCGTAACCCAAATACATTGTTCAATTTTACTTATTTACTTTACCTATTTTAGAAGGAAATAGCGTTTCATCATCCAGCTGATCCTGGACCCAAGTCATCAGGTAATCAATGTACTTTGGTGCAGAGCACTTAATTGGTTTCTTTATGTTTGTCCCATCTGCCCAGTGGTACTCATATCTGGGTTGGGACGACAACAACAAGACATTTCTTAATTAAGACAAGTGAATCATTCATATCAAGGCCTGGAAGGCTGCTCTTCCTGCTCTGCTCCCACTACTCCCACACCCTCCCACAGCCCTTCCTTGAAACCAAGGTCCAAACGCTCCCAAGGCATCTGCTCTGCACCCGCTCTCCCTGCTGCGATCTGCTCTCGCCAGGCTCTCTTCTGAACCCCGTGAAGACCTTCCAAAATCTTCATTATAGCACAACTCGTTCATCCTTGGTTGCCAAAACACACGTGGCAGCCTGCGGCCAAACCCATCTCCCAGCACATCAAAAGGTCCTGCACGAGCAGGTGTCTGAACCTTGAAAGCCCAATAGCTACTTGTTCTTAACGTTGGGGTTTCCCCCCCCTCCCCTTTCAAAAGGAAAAACATCACAGACAGTTGAAATGAAACATCAAAAAGTTAGATGAGATTCTCCCACAAATAAAAACTAAGCTCCAGGGCTCCAGTGGGTGCGTGGCTCAACATCTGCCGCGGCTGCCAGCCGGACACATTCGACCCCTAGCATGGATGGAGTTTCTTTACATTTGAAAAATTTTCTTACAGATTTCACATACCTGAAGACCAACCAGAGATCCCAAATTACAATCGTATAAGGGACACGGGATAGATTCAGCAGTAGGTTAACGCCAAGAAATACTATCACAAAACTGGAAGCAGGTATAAAGCACCTTTCAGCTAAGAGGTAGAAAAAAGCTTCTGGACTGAACAGTCCTCCTTAGGAAAGGTTTATATCTGAAGGTCCAGTGCCAAGATGCAGCAAAATCGCAGTTTCTGTGACCACTGACCCCCCATGACAGCTGCAGGCCAGTAACTGTGTTCTAGCTTAATTTTTCCATCTGTAGATAAGGTATATCACACCTTTACAAACCACTGACGTGACTATGGAACAGCAAAACGCGTGCTCTCTGCGTCCCTTTCCATCCACAGAGCTAGTAACATTGACAACTTTTACATAGCACGTTAAATGAGTGGATGCCAGCGTCATTTATTTTACAGCTCTCATTTTAACTTCGAGAATTTAAAAAGCCACTGAAAAACATATTGAACAGCATCCATTTACATGCACAACCAGAGAGCATCAAGTCCTCATGAAATCAGGATGGAAGAGATACCCGTGGGGCAAGCCTGCTGCCCAGCCAGAAGCAAAAAGGTCTGCTGAGCTCTGAAACCCTCCCAGAGCAACAAATTACTCAGACTAGCTGCAACACTCCTCTTTTAAAGACATAAAATTTAAAAAAAAACCCCAACCACACAAACCAAAACATACAAGGACGGTGATGTCAGCTCAGTCATGCTTTCGCAGGAAGCATACCCACTTCATCTACAAGTTGTAGCTCGGTTCTTTTTAAAAGAATTAAAGAGGAGTTATTAATGGTTAATATTTCTTCTTTTCATGGACAATAGTGTGCACAATTTGATTGTTATTTTTTAGTACACACCACAATGTTCGGGCTGCAACCACCACTGTTTAAACTCTCCCTTCCTATCTCCAGGTGGTATTGTGCACACAGTGGAGAAGATCTTCTATTTTAAAGATCATACAAATCAGTTATGCAAAGCTAAACTGTATCTGATAAATCTGGCTTCTAATTTTGTTTAACAAATTCAGTTTTCTCAGAACAGTAACTGGGAAAACATTTTCCCAATAAACAAGTCTTACAAGTGACCAGGAGGTCACTGCTCACAATGGTATGAAAAGATCCCACTTTTACAAAGGCAACAAATCAGAGGGTCCGAAAACTTTTTAAAAGCGTATCTCAAAGCCCATGCAAAAATTCCATACACGCTGAATGGACCAAAATGTGTTCGAATCTCTGAAAAATCAGTATTTCTCACCAGCCAGTATGACCCTAATACTGAGATTTAAGTGGTGTTAACACAAGACAAACATCACCACTTAGTTGAGGTGCCAGGTTCAGTCTGGAGACAGAGTAAAACAACAAACTCAATTAAATGCTAAAAAAAAAATCTCCTCCAAATAACGTATATCCATGAGAAGCCTCCCTCCCTCCCCACCCCCCAACACTACGGGTTAATTCTGCGTTTTTTAGAAGAAGGAATGCCATAGAATGACCCTTTAAGTAACACAGCTCTTAAAAAACACCAGATATATCCTGACAAAAATAAAGTCATATAAAGAATCTGGAAGTATTCTGGCAAACAGCCCGTGCTCCACGCACTCGGCGTAACGTTCACGGTTGTTCCTGGGCTGTCAAAAGGCTTGGAGTTTACAAGGGAGGAGAAAATGAACTCTTCCTGCAAGATTAAATACATCACTGAAAACAAATCAAGAATCCTATCCCGGCTTCTTAAACAGAAAAAAGAAAGGTGAAACGCACAAGGAAAATTCCCACATATCAGAATCATTTGACCAGCTACAGGCAGTGAAGGGTAAAAATCACATTTCTGACCCAAGCCTGTGAGCAAACACCTGCAGCTCTGCTGATAGAAACAAATAAACCTTATTCCTCTACAGAAAAATACATTTTCAGAAACCTCAAGAGTTTAGAAGAGGTTTAAGAGCAAAACAATAGATGAAGGACAGAGCAGGAAATACACAGTTAACTTCAGCAAGTGCAGGGGAAAAGCTAAGAATCCCTAACGACCCCGCTAGAAATCACTCACGTTAATAAACAAGTTATTTGCCGTCTCTAAACAGAAAACCCAACCATGCTTTTCACACTAGAAAATATTCCTAAGTAGAAACAATTTTAGGACCAGCTTCTCTACCGTTAATTAGATGTACATGGCCTAAAAGGGGAGGAAAAAAACCAAAACAAACAAAAAAAGCAACCCCAACGCACCGGCTTGGCTACCATTAAAGCCAGTACCCTGTCCAAGAGCAATAGAACGCCGTGGCTCAGTAATGCCTTTTAAAGGATTCTTGGACTTTTATTTGGGCCTATCATCTCCCAATCTCAGCAAAACTGTATTCCATCAAGACAGCTGACAAATACTTATTCTGTGTTGTCATCAAGTGATGACGGGCACAGAGTGGAGCGTCACAAAAAGGCAAAAGGATTGATATTGCTAAGAGACAGGGGGTATTTCAAGGACCTGATTTCAGGATTATTTTTTATTTTTTTTTTGCTGCAGAAGGCAGCGTGTGAACATTCAATTACCCCGTATTACGCCCACACAGGATTTATGGGAGCTCTCCTCTCCGGAACGCCCGGCTATTGCGATTTGAATGTATGAAGAGAGAAGCACCACGGACCAATAAACCTCAGGAAAATCGGCAGAATCTCACTGCCATTATGCGTGTGCTCACCCAAATGCCCAAATATGGATTTTAAGAGCCCCAGTTCAGACACCCAGCTTTGAAAAATGCTGGTGAATAAATGTATTACTTTTATGCAGGTTCTTAATTTATTATCTCGCCTGATGCACTGATGGTGATACTTCAACTGATACAAGAACAGCAAGGAGGGTTGGTTTGGGTAAGAAATGGTTGGTCGTTGCTGAAGTGAAAAGAATGGGATGTTACTGTGAGTAATCATGTTTTGGAACAGATTAAACCGATACTTTTGTCAAGAGAGTGAGCTGTGCAGCAGGAGAGAGAGATCTGTTCTTGAATTTTACATCAATCCTTAATTAACTCAACGCACTAACACCCTGCTACAAGCTAAGTCAGCAGGTCTTCCAACAAAGACAAAGTCAAAACAAATGAAAGAGACCCCACAGCAGACAAAAATTTACCTGCCTCTGGTTAAGACTGCTACCTAAAAGAACCCGTGGGCTGGAGAAGCAGCCATACAGTCCCAAGCATCTGCTTGAAGGTAGCCCTTTAGAGAAGATAACCCTCCAATATCAAAAATAAAACACAAAAAACCCCAGACACAAACATAAGCGAGCTGTTTGGTGCCAAGGGTCTTTGTTTTTCATTTTATTTTAAAGGGTTTTTAAAGACAAAACGCTACTACCAGACTTCTAAGTGAAAGAAAGCCATGCTCACTCAACTAAAACAAACATATATGCTCTGCTTCCAGGCACCGCCAGCCTCACAAATCAGCCCTTCCTGCTCTTGGCCCCTCACACACACGCTTGCGATCCTTTCACAAAACCCACCCCTGAGCACACCTGGGGGCTGCAGAGTTTGGGGAGAGCTCTAGAATCCTAGGGACAAGATCACCTAATTAAAACCTTGGCAGAACACACCTTCTAGCATCTCTTTTCTACCCCACCGCATGACTATTTGAGCACGACTTACATTTCTATCAATGGTTATCGGTCTCTTTGGAGAGAAATAAATTGTTTTCTCTGGCAACCAGACGGCTAAACCTTTAATAATTAACCTCCACCCCCAAATAACTGCTTCTCAGCAGGCAAACAATAAAGCAAAGAACTATTTTTAATAAATAAGAGTCTGTTCTGCATGCCCAAGCACAGACAATGAGCCATGTTATTGCACGAGCTTATCCCAAGGTCCTTTTGCATAATGGTAAACTTGTGATTCCTTTTGTATTCCCCCCCTTCTCCCCGCTCTGCAGCGGCAGGTCTGCCTGCCCACACTAGTTTGGGCATTCACCAATGTCCCTTTTTAGTTTAAAAAAGTAGAGCTAAAGCTTTTCTTGGGCGCACTTGGCTGGTTTCACCTCGCCAAGCTCCTGCCCTCTCCTCGGCTCCCCACCACAGCACCTGCAATCGCTGCTTCAGACAATAACCACAAACGTCAGTGTGAAAAAAGGAGGAAGTGGAGGAGAGGGCTGTTTTTCTCTATCGTTTATTTAAGATTTTTCAGTAATTTAAAAGGAAGCAGTGCCCTCCCTCGCCACTGGCTTAGAAATGCAGGTATTTTCCTCTTTAGAGCACACGAAGCAGCTGGAGAGCGAGCAACAACACAAACATGGAATGCCTGAACAAAAGTCTAAGGAAGAATCAAAGAAGTGAAACTCAACTGAGGGATGGGGTAGGGGATTCTTATTCAGACTACTCAAAACTGTAGCCCAGTTTATTTCCGTAATACCTACTGAAAAGGCCTGAAAGGAAGATTTTGGTAAGCCCTAAATGAACACTAGCATACAAAAACTTCAAATGTAAATTTAAGAAGCACTCATTAACATTTTTTTAAAAGGAAAAAATGGTTTTGACAGTCAGTTTACTTCCCAAGCTAAAGAGAACAAAAAGCAAAACCAAAAAAAAAATCTCCAAAACCCACTTTTCTCCTCGCCATTCTCTTAACAAAGGTTCAAATTTCCC
>VXAK01003745.1:10729-31058 GCA_013399435.1 Arenaria interpres | reverse complement strand
TCCCCCCCCCCCCCACAGGTAAGAAGACAAGACATCCTTTCCACCCACAGAAGTGACCTTGGTTTTGGCCCTCAACTGAGCTAGTCTCAAGTTTTCAACTGCAAAATCATCTCAAAAATTGCACACTCTCAAGGAAACGTGTTAAACATGTTCTTACTTTGGGCCGGCAGACATCACGGGGCAGCTCTCCTCCGTGCAGAAGTCCGTAATGGTCCCATAAAGCATATTGATCTGGTTGAAGAAGTCAACAGCTGTAAAACATTTAAACCAGCGATTAACAGCGTAACGGCAACACGAGCTTCCTACAGCCTTAACTATAGAACACACACTGCTGAAGGGGGTGCTGGAGTATTATTTGTGGAGGAAAAAAAAGAAATCTTATAGTTACTGCTATTTAAGATGTGTTATAAAGGAGCTGCAGAATGTAACCACCAACTTTCTAGAACAGCCTCTGGCAAGAACTATTTCATTGTTCCTGCAGCAAAATCTTCATTTGAAAGAACAAAAGGGAAAGGGAGAGCGGAGTTACTTCCTTTTCTCAAAGTTTGGTGCCTTTTATTAGAATCCCACATTCTACTGGCAAGTCTGGAACAGAACAAATATTTTCAACTTTCCAACTAGAGAGAACTGTTACCCATTAGCTGACGCTGGCAACCCTCAGGCTTTGTATGCCAAAAGCCTATCTCTTCAAAGAACATTTCATAGAATCGTAGAACGGTTTGGTTGGGAGGGACCTTGAAGCCCCCCCAGTGCCACCCCCTGCCCTGGGCAGGGACACCTCCCACCAGCCCAGGTTGCTCCAAGCCCCCTCCAACCTGGCCTTGAACCCCTCCAGGGATGGGGCAGCCACAGCTTCTCTGCATGACACCAACAACACGCTCCTCTCAGTCTGGTATTGTGCTGAAGAGAAGCCATCGCATTACCAGGTACCCTCCCCAAATGTGTGTTCCTCGCTTACCTCTATTACAGACATAGATAGTTTTGCTGTAAAAACATCCCAAATGCAAGCACTAGCAGATACCACCCACTGTGAAAGTAGCTGAGAGCTGAAGGAAAGGGAGGGTTAAATACTGCAGCTCCCCCCACTGATTTCTCCAGAGAATAATCAAAGATTACACCAACATCATGGCAGCAAGTTACAGCTACTGGTCAGCAGACGCAGGCTACAAGTTACAAATGTGTCATGCAACTTCCCAGCTATCAAAAAAGGGAAGCAATTAATAATAATAATTAAAAAAACCAATAGTATGGCACGCACCTATCACAGCTCATGTCCAGCAGTAAGATCTTTTTTTTTTTCCCCCCCTGCACAGCAGGAAACAGCAAAACAACATTGAGAAAGGTTGATAAGTTACAGAGGACAAGGAGGACCCTAAAGCTTCTTTGGGCAGGGGGAGGAGGAGGCAGTGAACACCAAAGGCAGCAAGAAATGGTTATATACAGCCCTTGTTTTTTAAATGTGCACAAGAACTGCTAATTAAGTTTCCATTCCCTGCTCCCAGCAGAAACCACAGCCCAGCGTTTGCTTCAAGGCAAGCGTGTTCAAAAATCCCACCCCAACTTCGAGGAGATGAGTGATTATGGGGAATCCCACACCTGCAAGTCTCAGAAGGCCCTGAGACACAGGACCTAATCGCCTCCACCAGCAGCACCCAGCAAACGAGTAAAACACAAGAACCTCCCTTCCAACACGTGTAAAGCCGAGCAGTGTCACCGCATATCTCCATTTCCTCTTTTTCACTCATTGTTCTGAAGCTTGGAGGGCTTAGTTTATTTTTCCCAAGTGCTGTTCTACTCGAAGTGCACACTCTCTGGTGTTCTGTTACAGACAGGGGCAAGACGTACCTCTGAATTATGTTTTTTTAATATTTTCAAATGAAACTCAAACCAAACTGATCGTACGCTTCCCACCTTCTGGGTTTTTTTATTCGAAAAATCTCCATGTAAGTCAACTCACCACCATGAGACATCGGTGAGGCTAAGAACTGAATGAGAAGTAGCCAAGCAGGGACATTTGTTCCTGTGCTCTCGCTGCTGTGAAGGGCGATACCAATGACATTAAGTCGCATATTTTATTTCCTTATTAGATTATCTCAATCTACAGAATGGGCTCCCAGCTCCCATTAAATGGTAATAGGTGGGGGAGAGGGATGCTGTAAATGAAGGGAGCACCTAATCAGTTAATCACTTCTAGACACACACAGAAAAAAATAAACATTAAACCCCCACTTTGCTGCAGGAGGCATGAAAAAGGACCGTTTCATTACAGAACACAGCTGGTACCGAAAGGCAGCTCCCACTCCTTTGTCAAGTGCTTGTGTGCCTTTTGCCACACAGCTAATTAAGCAGTTAAGTCATTTGGGAGGGGAACACCACCGCTGCCACACAGGAAAGAAGGCGGAGGAAGCACCAAAAGGGAAGGCTGCCAGCAGTAAGCGAAGCATCTTTAGTAATGCTTACTCATAAAAATGGGCTGGCTTCTTCTCTAGACAGTTTTGCAATACGGCGTGACTAAAGGATGGTGTCAGCAATTTCAACATGCCCTGGAAGCGGTGGCAAATCATAGTCCAGAGCACCGGGCGGCTAATTAACAACAGGAAGGTTGAAGTCAGTAGGACAGTTTCGCTTCCCAAACATGTCAAAGAGCAAGAAGAAATAGAGAAACACGTAAATAGTTAGAAGTCCTTTATCTTGTGTGTAACTTACAGCGCACTGCAGTGCTCAAACAGAAGCACACTGAGCCAAAGGGACAGAAGATGAGGAAATACCCAGAGGGGCTAAAGAGTTTGTGGCAGCCAAAACCCTGCACGGGCTACGGAGCATGATAGGACGTGGGGTAAGCCATTCTTTAACGGGAGAAGGCAGGCCGCAAATTCATGATGCAGGGAGGGGGAGGAGGAGGAAACACAGGCAAGCAATCAGAAAATACTAATTTGGGCATCATTGTTTAGCCTGACCAAGCACCAAAGGAGAGAGCGAGGACAAACGGCTTTAGAGGAAGTTAAAATAATGACATCAGAGACTTACCGCAGCAAAGGTAGAAACAAAAGGAAGGAACTAACTTTAGGAAAACTGCAAAGATCTATCTGTGTGTTTGTTACAGACAAAAAGAAATCCAGGCCACACATGACCTCAGACTTAACATCTTGCAGACCTGGCCCTCACACTTAATTTAGTTAAGGTTTTGAGCTCTGCACGCAGAGGCTCGACTATACCATTGGTTAATAACCCTAGCTAAAAAGAGCTCGATTGAACGGATTAAGACAGCACTGACGGGCTACTTTCTAAAAACAGCAGTGACATTTCTACCACAGAACTTGTTTGTGATCAAGTCCTCAGACTAGGAATTATTTTGTTAACAGGAACACATTTTTGGCCCAAGGGAGATTTAAGGAGGTTTTCTTGTCTGGGTGAGTCGCTCTGCATCCGTCAGCTCTCGACGACGTGACATTCACCTCTCCCAACGGCAGCAGGACACAAGAGCCAACCCCACGAGAAAAGGAGCACACAGTTGTCCTCCCACAAGTGTCACCCCACATTTAACACCCCCCTTATGAAAAAGAAACACACATTATCTGACTTACTGTTAACTGCAACCCATTCATTTAAGTCTTCACCCTCTGGAAGCATAACAGCCATCCGGAGATTACCGCTGCCAAGCGTGGCTTCAGCATGTTTTAGCAGCTCGTACTGGTGAGAGCCCTCTGGAATATTCTTCTTTGGTTTGAAGGTTTTGGAAGAGCGACTACCACTGCAAATGGGAGAGGAAATGGTTAGAGAACTCGTGGAAAGGGGAGGGAAAAAGAAAGGAGCACAGAAGTCACGCATAAGCACAGGATTAACGTTAAATACTTTCCCCGCTTCCATATTTTCATGTTGAAAAAGGCTATTTAACAAAAACTGGGATGCAAGAGTAGTAAGTACTTTGACCTGTTGTTTTAAACAATTAAAGGACTCTCCACTACCCTGCCTTCTCGCTGCTCACTCTTAAGCCAGCTGGACAATTGGGAATGCTCAGATCCCCTTCCCTCTCGCAAACTTGATCATGGGCAAGATGAGACCAAAACTATTTCCTTCCCCAGAATCTGGACAGTCACATATTCAGGCCAGCAGCCCAGCCAAACAGAAACCTGCGCTCTGAACAGTCGAGAAGCTTGTCACGCTAATTAAAGATACTATTTATTTAACTGAAAAAAACATGGTCTTTTTCAACACCCACCTTCACAAGTCAGGAAATGTCATCGCACCTGCACAAGTGTAATAAGGAGGCAGGGACAGCAGGCTCAGACCCCTCTCTTTTCAAATGAGGTACGATGGGGTAAGTAGTTACTGTTAATTCCTCAAAACCAAGTTTCTGTCATTTAGAAAAGCGTACTTTCTGCAGGCCTAATTGAGTCAGAATATTATGTTAGCTACCAACATAAAAAAAAGTTTTCCAGTATCTGGTATTGTTTAGGAATTTAAGGTGGGGGTTTTTTTAAATACAGTTGTCCAAAAATAAACTAACACTTTAGCTCAAGACTGATAAAATTCCACATTTTCCACAAACTTTCTACATTCTTTTTGCCTGGCTTCACAGCATACGGACCTTTCAGTCCGCCAGTTAGGCAAGGAATAAGGATGACAACTTTCATAACTCTCATAGAAATCATTTCCTTACCTATAATTTCGTCGGAAAAACATGGACTGACTTAGAAAAAAGCTTAGACGTTTGAATTTTAAATGATGGCAGTGAGCCTGGATGGCACACAAACCCCTAACATGTCAGAAACATGACGTGTGAAGTTAAATATTTGCAGAAAAGCCTCAAATAAGCCAATATTTGCAAGTGTTTTAGTGTATAAGCTGAGAAAAGATTTCTGTCAGAAAAGGAAAATCGAGCTCTGAATTCCAATGAAAGAAAGTAGAAAGATGAGAAACCCAGACAGCAGAATTTTCATTACAAATATTACCCAACTTCTCATTTCTTTTATGTAAAGACTTTGCCCATTTTTCACCAACTCCTTACAGGGCCAAACAGAAATTTTCATTAGTAGGTTGTAAGGGTTCTCCGCGGCTCACTAACTTTTTAAACTGCATGTTTTGAAGAGGCAAAGGTTATAGGTTATCTTTGGGGCAGCTGTCACACAGAAGCACTTTAAGAAACTTAATTCTGCATCTCATTTTCCCCACCGCACAACACGTGGGGGATCAACAGAAAATTAAAGAAGATCACTCCTTTCTACACCTTTCTACACTCCTTAACACCAACAGCTCAAGCAAAGAACACAACAAAAATCTTTATTTCCAAAACACATGATGACAGGTGAAGGAGAACATGCCATTTGCCAAGCATATGACAAAACTGCCCAACAGTTCATTTAGTCTCTGTTTAGACCTGAACAAGAGCAATGGAAGAAGAAAATACACGGAGTTCCCCAAATTCTCTTGGGCAGGTAACAACATCTCTGCAGGTGCATCCCTGGGTGTTGAACAGATCTCACAGGTCTGGCTGGTTAAGAGATTTACACAGTCCAACACTAATGCAGTCAGCTACTAAATGCATCTAAAAGCCAGAGATAGGAAGGGGGAACGTCTGGCTCCCACATATTCTGTTACAGGACACTTCTAACATGCGCCCAGTCGTTTGCATTTCACCCTAAGCAAGGATACCAGATTCAAATCTTAAAATAATGGCCTGCCAGTGGGAGTGAGGAGTTTTTGTGGCTCAGGGAGTTCCCTTCGCCTCCCACCCCTCCAGCCACCTGCACTTGTCCCCAGGCCAGGCTCAAACAAACGATGCAGAAAAAGCAACTGGGGGAAAAAAAAAAAAAAAAAAAAAAACACGGAAGAAAAAGCTAAATCTTTTAAGCGACTGCTTAAGAGACCCCATTTTTTCTCTTCAGAAACACATCCACTTTATAGCCACACTGCCAACACAAGGGGCAAAAATACAACTTAAACCATGTGGCAATTGCTTTGGTGTATGGCTGCCTGGCTAGGGCTGACTCAAGATAATATTCACAGCGACGGAAGAGCGAAAGAGATGGGTATAATCACCTTTCCACGTGTGGCAGCATAAGCAGAAGAAAACCAGCGCATGCTAAACACAAGCACAGCACTTCCTAACTTGTTCCCAAGAGTTTGGTCTCGCTCCATCAGAACCAGATGATGAGAGAAACCAACTCTTAATACTTCCACAAAGAGGAAACCAAAAGGTTCCACAGCCTTACCACCACTCCGAAGCTCAGCTCATTCTTTCATTATAAATGGGAAAGAAGAGATTCCTTCCCCACACACACTAACATAGAAACCCCAATTCCTAAAGCCTACGTCCTCCTTCCACCATGTCTCAAAACCTAACGTACATCACCTTCTCTTTCGCAATAATGTCATTTTCGTACAATAATGAAAAACATCACTGCTGTCACTGGTCCGTGCAGTTGCCCGAGGCAAGATCTACAAGCTCCATAAAAAGACTATCCTGGGTGCGTGGAACTCCCCGAGCAGGATGGGGAAAGCTCTCTCCAGAGGGAGCACTTACCAAGAGGATTCCACCCCACTCACAGCTTCTGCACAAAATCTTTGGGAGGAGAAGGTGGTACAGAAACATATGAAGAAGTAAATGGAAAAAGGCTGTGAAATAACTAAACCAAGAAACTGTTCGGATTTTAGCAAACGTAAGCCAAGAAAAGGGATGAGGGTTCGAGAACAAGGAAAGCACGGTGAAGGAACTCCCTGAATAAAATAGTCTAGTTTGAGAAAACTCTGGGTAGGAATTCACACCGTATCTACCCCAGATCATGAGCTTGCCCCAGAATAAACCCAAGTTATTGCAGGTCCGTTGAATACCCAGCAGAGATCTTCTATGGTCAAGGAAGCAGAGAACGCACAACACGCTGGAAAAATCATTAGGTATCGCTTAGTCCCTGCTCCCCCCGCCCAGAAACAGGGAAGTTTCCTCCCATAAGCTGCAACTACAGGATACACAATGATTTGGTCTTGCCAACTCTTCTAAATAAGCCCTTCCACGTTCGCCTTCACTGCCTCTCCGATCCCCACTTCCCAAACTCAGCACGGCCGCCCTAAGAGCGCAGGGAACGGGCTCACAGGAAAGGCAGGCAGGCATCCAAAAGGAAACGCAATTAGGATAAATGCAGGCTGCTAGTCGTCGCGTGCTATGGGAATATCTGCCGTTTTGGCAATAAATTATCGGAATTCCATGCATTTATGCAGCTCACCATATGTGAAAGCAGTTAACTGCGTGCACGGTCACACACTCCTCGAGAGAAACAAAAGTTCAGGGACTCAACAACCTAATACAGCTTCTCTAAGACAAAACCCTTATAGGACACATTTGCTCTTGGCAAGTCGAGCCGTAAACGTTATGTCAACTACCTTATTGGTTCAGAAGCTCTCCAATTATTTAACCAAAAACCATCCTCATTTATTGATGCCTTTGCTCCATCAGTTAACTACCCCTTCAAATTACCTTATGAAATAATCCTGCTTCCTCTCTTACGCCCTGAGCGCAGCAGCATCTTATTCTTGCTATCCTACATTAAGATTCCCAACACTGAGCTGAAAGCATCTTAAAAAATAGTTATAATATTTTTTTTCCTTTTTATCAATCTGTTAGACCTGACAGATTTATAAAGTCTTCTTTCTCCAGGTCTATTTTCTCAGCTCCTTGAGCGTTCGGTGAAAAAAGTAACTTTAAAGACTTGTGTCTGGTGGCCAACAATACACACAATAATAGCTGTCTTGATCGAGTATGACATTTTATTTTCAGCTACGTTCCATAACAGAATTAGCTCTATCTGTGAGCCATTTCTCCTGAGATTTGAAAATGCTCGGAGCCAGTCGGCGGCACCTGCCTTTCCCCGTTAAGAGTCTCTGAACCCTCCATCAAGTTTGGAAACGTCACATTAACGCAGAAGTGAAAGGGGACGGAGAAACCCTCAGAAACGCCACACCGAAGATCCCATTTTGCCTGGATGTAAAAAAGGTCACGGAATGGGGAACACGTTGCATCATCCCCACTATTTGTCACAACCAATTTCGAGTCTGCCAAGAACTGCCTTCTCCGAAGAAATCTTGCAATTCCAAGGACGTTTTGCTCCCTTCACTCCCACATCCAATGTTTCTAGCAAATTATGCCCTTCTATTTTTGTAGGTGAAGTACAGCGCCAGCGGTGCCAGATGCAGTTCCACCTAGTGCTAAACCAGAAAACCTATTTCAAGCACTTGCCTCCCTGAGCCGGATGAGCCTGGAAGCCTGGCCAAGAAGCCACCACCTCCCAGCCACCCAAAGCTCATCCCACTGTCACAAGCCCACACGCCGCTTGGCTTCACAAAGACGTCACCACTCGCTCGTACGCAAGGACACAACATTTCCTCCAAAGCTATCATTTTATCTAATCATCTGCTGACAGGGAGGGGTTTTAATGATGCTGTTCCGTCTGAGGTTGGCAAGATGATGTTTCCAGAAGAAAGGGAAATTTCCAGGCGGCCTGCTTATACGCTGACCACTGTCTCAACAGCCCACTTTGGCTTCAAACACAGCACAGGCACATCTTCTACAACCAAAGCAGCTCGAAATCCAGCCCAAACTCTTGATATGCTTCTTGTTAACTCTATGAAAGGAGCCACTTAAACCTTCATGCTCTGAAGAAAAGCGCTTTGGCTGGCCTGGCTTAGACTCCTCACACCCAGCTATTTGCGCACTGGAGCTTTTTATCTATTTCTACAAAGTCTGCTGCGCATCCAGGAAAGCTTGAGTTAAACCAGAAAAGCCAAGGTTCCTTATGCACAAAACTTCAGACTTCACAGCTTGTTCTTACCACAAAACTACCCTCAAGCTCTTCCCGACTGTCGTGTCGAACACGGCTCAAACTGAGGAGCAAAAGCCCTTGCCCTGGATGTAGCGTGCTCCACAATCAACCACACGGATGGAGATGGAAGCCCAAACCCTGCCTCCAACCAGGCTGCCAACCCACCTGCTTGGCTGCAACACCACAACCTAAACCACGGAAACGCTGACAGTGCTCTGAAGTCTTCCTCAAACTCCTCTCGAGTGAGAAAGGCCACACCAAGCTATCCCTTAATCCACTAATAATTCATTACAGCATCTTAAACTAATGCAGTACTTATAAAAATATGTGATTACTATGCTATTGGCAAAATGGAAGAAGAAGAGGAGAAGCCACCCTGGAGAAGATGTGAGAATCTGAAAACCTTTTTTTGTTTCTTGCACACCTACTTGCACATCACACACCAAACTGACATGTTAAAAAATTAAGATTTATTTCAAAATTTCACGAGCATTTAACTTCCATGAAAAGTACAGAGGGCACTGCTCCTCCAATCTGTTTCAGGCTGCAATTACCACAAATAATTTCATACAAGGCTCATCACCGGACTGTTTTATCAAACACTGGAAAGGACAGAAACTTGCCCTGAGGGAAAATAAATAGAAAATGCTGCAGCGGCACCGTTTTCAGGATACACCTATATTCTTCTGACTGGCGTATACCACTGAGGTTGTGGGATATCATCTTTTTTTCTTTCCTTGGGGGAAGGTGCGAGTAAATAACCTCTGCAAGGTTATACCACTCAGTGTCTCCCACCATGGTCCAACTGAAATAAACCCTTCAAAATATTTGGGGGCGCTCAAGAGATTCTGAAAAAGCCAAACTCAAGACAGCCCAGAGAACATTTACCTGGGGCATGGAAACTGTTCCTATTTCAACTCCTGCTTTTTTCGTCTTCAAAGGCCTTTGCAAGCATTAATTAATCCTCACAAAGTATCTTTGAAGTAGGCATCATTAGCGTCTTGTTAGACACAGGGAAACTGAGGCAGCAGCTGATTGCCAAAGGCAAAGTAAATTTATCAGAGAAGTCCCCAGGTTTTAGTTCAGTACCTTCTCATCTCTTTTCTCCTGCTGGACCTCTTTTTAAACTCCGATACACAGAAACACTGTAAGGGGAAAACCAAATTCCAGAAAAGCAAACATTTCAAGACTTCAAACAATAGCATGAGGCTTCAAATGATAACATCCTGCTAAAAATAGACACATCAGACTATGATCAAGTTAGTTTCCAATAGCCAACACGCCAACGCAGAAATTAGAATAAAAGCTTAAGCTTCTTTTTGGAAATCAAATCAATAGTTGCAGCATTTAAACGCATTTTCCCCATGATAATCACAGCATCCGAAGGACAGTGGGTAAAATTAAGTTGTACATGTTCAAAATCTGCACTCACAAGATTTAACTCGAGCGTTTCTATTTATAAAACTGAGTAGTCACAACATTTCTGTTCCGAACAGAGATGTGTGCGAGCCAGGCATTACTTTCCTCGGTTCCTACGATACCAAAAAGTCAATTATTTTCCAGTCAAATTCCCACTCATTAAAATAAGCCTGTCTCAGTCGGTTCACTTTCATTTGGAGGTAACAAATCTGAACAGGTTTGAAATCAAGACATGGTACTATCAGTCCAGCCACCTCGAATCTAGAAGACTGCAGTGCTCCAGGACAGTCCAATACCGTCCCAACAATTAAGAGGTATTTGAAGGTTATTCAACATAGTCTGAGAGTTAAGAGCCAGCAAGTGTCCGGGTAAGTAGAGACTCGAAGGGCACAAGCTGATAGCTCTCACCTTGAAAAATGTCCCTCTGTGCGAATTCTTCAGATACAATCACTGTCTTAATCTGAACGCTAATAAAAACAACAAGCTTTGAAAGAGCACTCCCATCTAACAAAAATAACTGTCACAAACGTGAAGCTGTAAAAAGCGTAATTCTCTTCACATGGAGGGAAACACAGACTCTGCCAAAATCACTAAGCAGCTCGTCTGGGAAAGAGTTGAGGGCTGCCAACTCCTTACACAATATAGGTAAGGCAATGGTTAGAAATTCCAGACCCAGGGTTTTTGTTTTGCTTTGTTTCTTTGTGTTTTGGTTTTTTTTTTTAAAGGAAAAATCAGTTGCACTGACTTGAAAAATTTCAATAGACACATGGTCATTTCTGTAGAAACAGAATACACGTTGTTTATTGTTTATACGCTCTATTGTAAGAAACAGTAACTGCAAATACTTAGCTCAATGGCACACAGCTGAAGTTTTCCAGAGCAGCTAGTATGAGAGATCAGAATAACCTCCATTGTCCGATACACCTAAAGTCACTGAAATAAGAAATATCAGCTAAAAAGAGTGAAAGTAAGGGTGCCTGAGGAATTATTCTTCCCAAAGCTAACACTGCACTTGGTAACCAAGAGGCCTCTGCTTTGTAAGGAATGTCTTTGTGTGATTAACTCACCTCTCGCCCGCCCAAGCCACAGCCAGTTGCCAAGGCTACAGAAGCCCGGTGCCCCACTTTAGAACCCAAGGAGTGGGAGCCAAATGACTTCTTTCCACATTTCATTGCTCCTCCCGCAGCACTGTCCTCAGGAAAGCTGTGTGGAGCATCTTCAGGAATAAGTACTCCATTCTGCCAAAGTAATAATTAGGCTTCCAGATGTTTCTGCACAAACCCAGCAGTTCCTGCCCACAGCAGATGCTTCCCCACAGAGCCCTCCAGTGATTTTTTTCCCCCCCCAAAAAAAGTCCCAGGTCCGTGAGTTTAGCAGCTTAACAAGAAAGTCAGATTTTAAAATAAATAAATAAACAAAGCTCAAGGTAACAGATACAAAACAAAACTTGCCAGAAAAAGCAGGGGGGTCTCTCAGAAGAGAAAGGAAGGAAACAGCTTAGTTTCAAACATCTTTTTTTTTTTTTTTTTAAGTATTGAACATCACGCTTTAAAAAAAAAAGCCACCAATAAACATAAATCTAAAAGTTTCCTGACCTAAAAAAAAAAAAAAGTATCACAGACAGGGGGAATCCCAAACAATGTCTCAGCACACGGATTTGACAACAACGGCAATACAACACAGGTTATGCCTTAAAAAGAGCTTCTTCAAGATGTCTGTGGAAATGGAATAAATACACGCCCAGACAAACCCCCAAATCTCACTTTTTTCTTTTGAAAAACTGTTATCCATCTTGTGAAACACTGTTATCCATCCTTCTGCATCCCACCCTCTTTCTTTGCTACACTATGGGGAAAATTCAATTTTCAAGGCTTTTCAACATGAACACGCTTCTTAAGGGACATAGTGCCCATTATCATTATAACTGATTTGAAAGAGTGCCTCCTCCTACCAAAGTACTGACAGTGAAATAGGTATTTTTACGAGATTTTTAATTCTCTACCCATCAAGGTGAGGACTAAAACCTGGCTTCCCCTTTTCAGAAAAAATAGATGGTTTCATGGACAGAAGTTCCACACAGGATGGCATGAAAGGAGGCAGATGAAAAAGTCATCATCTCCTCAACCGCTCTTAAAAGAAATACAGGTCCCATCCTACACGAGACTCTACATGTTAAAAGAGCAGAAGTTTATCAGATGATTCACATCCAGTAAGGAGAAAGTTATTTAAGGTAGCCTTAAGGAATGGTTTTGCTTTTGCTTGTCCCAACCATCACCTCCCAGCGCTGAAAGCTGTCATAACACGTACACGTCCACATTCTTAAAATACATAGTTTTTTTTCCTCTTATCCATACACATTTTAGAGTCAGCGAAATCAAGCAGAGGCAGGATCCGTCCAGCAGAAGTCAGATGCTCTTACGTGAAGAGGACACAGCTGAAGACAGACTTTTGCTGGCTGAGCTGTGACTAGGGGACACCGGCCCTTGGAAACTGGCCGTTAACTCTTCCTCCTCACTTGCCCTGCAGCGGCAACTTGGTGCCAAATCCACAAGGAGGTTAGGTGGCCACAAATCGTTTCCCCGCGTCTCTCCACCTCCGTTTTTCCGTCTGCAAGCTCAGAATGTGCCTGTAAACAAGGGGGAGGTGTTATGCTCCTACACTCATGTCTGCTACAACCCCACCCATGGAGGTGGCAATGGTGTTCCTGCTCTTCACCCAGTTGGAAGCAAGCCTTCTCCCCAGTAATCACGATTCCCAACGCAAGGAACAAGGAAGCGGCCAGAGCGCCATCCCATAACCAGGAAATCATCATCAGTTTGCTATGCTCACGCTCAAAATAAATTCCCTTGTTTCACTTACATCATGTTCATTTAATACACTTTCATCTCCTGGAAAATCCTCAAAATAAACAAGGCAAGTCACAGTTGCCCTCGCTGGATACTACCCGAGCTCGAAAACACAATCAAACTAATCCCCAGAGCAGCCAACAGTCACGGAAGTGACTCAACTTCTCAAGCCTTGTCCTCTGCAGGACTAACGGCAGTGCTGGGCAACGCAAGGAGGGACAGCCCAGAGGCACAAAAAGGACTATAGGAGAGTATCCACCAGAGAAAAACTTAGATTAAAAAAAAATAAAGGAAGAAGTACAGATTCAGCCAAGCATGCCCTGCAGACTCGCAGAGACAAGCAGGCAGGCAGCAGAGGAACTGGGACGTGTCCGTGGTATAAAATCCCCAGCCTCCCAAAAGGCTCACTCTGCAGGTTTTATCAGTGTCACTGCACCGCCGCTCCCAAGCCTCTCCACAGACTTTTTCCAAGAGCTTTAAGACCACCAGACAGCACTTGAAACAAGTTTTCACCCCAGTTCGCAAGAAGGAGGCTTTTAGCAGAGACCCAAGTTCTCCTCCATTTGAAATCACAGAATCACAGAATCTTCCAGGTTGGAAGGGACCTTAAAGATCATCTTGTCCAACCGTCAACCTAACTGACAAAAATAGATGCCCACACAACATACAAGGAGCATCACCATCACTAAACCATACCTCCCAGCACTACATCAACCCGTCTTTTGAACACCTCCAGGGATGGTGCCTCAACCCCCTCCCTGGGCAGCCCATTCCAATGGCTGACAACCTTTTCGGTGAAAAAATTTTTCCTAATATCCAGCCTGAACCTCCCCTGGAGTAACTTGAGGCCATTTCCTCTCGTCCTGTCGCCTGTGACTTGAGAGAAGAGACCGACCCCCATCTCTCTACACCCTCCTTTCAGGTAGTTCCTGTGTTCCTGTGTAACTGTGTAAATCCTGTTACAAGAAAGGAATCAAGACTGTCCAGAAGGTTTTGCTGCACAGTCCCAGGTACCCACCAACCCAACACCGTCTTCACTCACAACGTTTCTGTCTTCGTACAAAATTTGATTTTTAAGAAAGCTGAGGACTGGTCTTGGCTTTTTTGTTGGGTTCTTTCAGCCAGATCCAGGTTCCTTGACTATTTTAATACTAACATTTACTGTGTACATATACACACACACCACGGAACTGTAAGGCATCATCAAAACCAGATTTATTTCTGCAGATTCTAATATCCTAATATTCACGTACTACTTCTTTAAAAGAGCAGGCTACTTGCAGCTTTACACACAAAGTATTCCTTCCTCTCCAACTGCTTTGGTTTTTCCTACTGACCACTGGGACCGAGTTCAGTATCTTCACCATTTCAGTCACTAATTAAGCTCTCTGCAAACTAAGTAGCACTATTTTCTCGCTAATGTTCCCCTCTTTTCCCAGGAAACCCTTGTTTCTGTCAATGAGCATTAGCTCACTTAAAAGGCAGGTCACAGCCTGGATTCAAACACAAGTTAGAATTTCACCCAGTTACGCTTCAAGGTTTAGTCTCCACGAAGGTTCAAACCTCAGTTTACTGCCTGAATATAACGATAAATCATTCAGCAGACACAAGAGCTACACCTCTTTTGTAGAACCTACCCTTTCCCATACATAAAACTTGGCACTAGAGAGCCATCTGAACACTTATTCCTGCTGTACAAGAGCACACGGCACATTTTCCTTTGAAGAAAGAGGACTCAATCAAGCTGTAAATAAAGGACGACTGAAAGAAGCGGAAAGGTTGGTGGAAAGGATGCTGGATGTCCCCTGCAGCAAGGAGGGCTGCAGGAGAGCTCACGCCACAGAGAACGCCGTTCTGCTTGGTGGCAACCCAATTCAGAAACTAATTCAAATGCCTGTGACAGAAGATAACCTAATATTTGTTAAAAAAAATGTATACCTCTGTGCTCCACGCTCATCAAAACCTGCAGAAAGACTCAACCCTGGCACCCCAAACCATCTCAGCCCCTCTCCCTCCGATTTGTTGTAAGCATCATGAAGATGCAGACCCAAGAGCAAACGCAGGAAGAAGAACATTTGCGTATTTTTGAGAAATTCACAAAAGCCGTCACTCAAGATTTTTCCCAGAAAATGCAACGTTCTAAAGGAAAACAATTTCAGAGAGGGAAAACGCTTGGTAAGGCGTGTGGGAGTGGGGATGACACAGCACACGTTATGCAGACGCAAGGAAAGATGAAAAGCAGTGTCAGACAACTCCAACGTCACACAGAACCCGAGGGAAACGAACCATTTTATTTTTTTCCTTTTTAAGGGAGAAGCAGTAACATTTAAGTCCTGGCCAGGCAGTCAAAATGCATGCCAACAAGAGAGAGAAACAAATCTACCACAGAATATGAGCACCCACAGAAATCAAAATTAGGAAGCACCATTATGGATGCAACTAAGCAAATTATAAAAGAAATATAAGGAAATATAGAAAGCTACTGATCTGGGTTCTTTCTTTCAATAACAGAGCTGACTGTGTTTAAAAAAAGACACTGGAAATGTTAATTAAGAAGGTTTACTAAAGCATTTAAGTAGGCAGGAAGGAGTTCAAGATTTTCAACGAGTAAATGAAAATACCAGTAAGTGGCTGGAGAGCTGCAGCTCGCCTGGGGCAGCCCCATAGAGCATCCTCCGCCCTGTGGGGCAGGAGGAAGAGGGGGGGTGTGTGCATCAAATAAATAAAGCAGGCGATAAACAGTATTTGCCTACCCATGATTTCTTTACTGTAACGCTTTTTCGATTCCATAGACAAGGACAAAAGTGTCTCATACAAAAGGTATACACTACTTTCCATAGCAAACTCTTCCTCCTGCTACAGAGATTTCCTTACATTCAGCTCCATTCTCTTTACGTCTTTACATTACTAATGCCCTCTACGCCCTAAACGGTACCTGCTGGTAACAGTCACACCCCTTAAATACACTTAAGAAAGTGGGAAGCAGAGCTTTATAGAAAGCGATCTGCAAGGCGCTGAGGATGATAAATTGCAGCAATAAAAGCTTGGCTCTAGAATCAAATTAGATCCTCACTCATACACCAAATATAGTGCTCGGAGAACATGCCTCGGAACATGGATGGTTTCCCAAAATGCTGATCAGTGCTTTTGAAAAACCAATGCTTTATGAATGACTAAAGCAAATCTGGTCACACAACCTAAGAAACGACAGCAGGGCATTTAAAAGAAACAAAAAGCCTAGCTAAACGGTTTAAGACAGTCTTCAATCCTTTTAAACACAATAAAAAGAACAATCTGTTCATGAGTTTAAGAAAAAGGCAAAGTTAAAGAAGGAGAAACTTAACTAAATTTTAATGGAGGAGTCATCACTTCAGCACTTTTTATAAAAGGCTGTCATTTATTGTAACCCCGTGCAGAACAGGCTGATGGTAGGAACACGACAGATGAGAAATACTTGCCAACTTCCCCACAGAAAACCTCAAAACACATCCCGAAAATTACACTTACACCTTGATTAATAGGCAAAACGGGGTCTGAATTCAGGAAATAACAGACCAATCATTAGAGGCAAGAAATACACAGGGAACAACAGGAAGAAGAAATGGACAGGAGGCAGTAACGAATAATCTCACTGCTTTCCAAAAATATACCACATTATCTCATCCCCAAGTATTTCTTACACATCCCCCTTATTTAATACAATCTTGTAGGTGCTGTGTATAACCATCTTCAGTAAAGTCTGCTTAGATCTTGAGAAGTTTCATATCAGGAAAATCCACCCGTCTGAGGCATCCCAGGGGGAACAACAGCTCCTACACACACAGGAGAACATTTCTTTTGAAATTATTTAAGCATGTGCATTTGACAGCTGAGGCCATGGTCAGTTTAACTGTGCTATGGTGAATTTAAATATTTTTTCCTCTTTTTTTCCTCTTTTCCACACGCATTGCAGCAAGAAATTTTAAGAAGAGCTGTCAACCACAGAAGTTAATAATGGGACATTAGAGACACTTGACTTTTTGTAAAAGTTACACTTCAGCATTAGAAAAAAAACCCAATATTTTGTTGCCACAAAGTATGACAAGTAAAAGCCATAGTAATGCTATTTTGAGTCCTGAATCTAGAACGCTCAGCAAGTCCCTAAAACAATTACTCCATTCAAGCAAAACCAGGACTGTGCTACTGAAGTTGGTGCAAACACAATTAAAATACCAGCCAGCAAAACAAAACATGGGTTATGTTATTAAGGTCAAGATAGGAAACCCACCCAATCATTATTTGGATTGAAATTATTTCTGTATCAAAAATCAGATGTCTCAATTTTTAGCAAAAGCGGAATTTAGCAAAGCTTACTTAAGCTCATTTATTCTCTTTGTCATAAAGAAAGGAATCAGACTTGTGATAAAGACAACAAATCCGGGCATTATGAGTTCTTATCAGCAAGATGTTCCTCTTCACTAAGGAAGGGATTAAGACTTTATACGTCAGGAGCGCTCAGATCTCTAGGACACGAGCAATTAACCCTGGAGGTAAGCTACCAAGCTTAAAGATGAAGTGCAACGACAGACAAGGAAAAAAAAACAACAACCAAACCCAAGTATGTGGCAAAGAAGCAAACTTCAAATAAAAACTCGACTGAAATATGGGTAGGATCACAGGAGGTATGTAAGAATAACAAAAGGAATGGATTCCTGCCAAGGAACAGCTGTGAACTGGAGAGGGAAGAGAGGAGGGTGAAAAAGATACAAGTATCTTCACCAAAAAAAAAACCAGAAGGGAAGTTGGGCCAAGAAGCTCAGGCCACAGTTGGCTTTCAAGATAAATGGGAAAAGACAGAACAAAGAAAGACCATTTACATTTGCAAGTTATATCAGAGCGGACGCACCTTTCTCCTAAAGAGGAACAGAAAAAATGCAAGAGAACAGTGAATTAATTCACTTCCAAGTAGTGCTTTTAAAAGTTTAAAAAAATATATTTGCAAGGAAAAAAATACTGTTACCATCACGAATTCACAGTGGGGGTCTGTCTTTTTATTAACACAGAATTACCATCTTATACACATAAATTTATTGTCTGCTGACTCAGGCTATGCATTTGAAATGGGAAGGAAAGACTTGAATTAAGCAGAACACGTCTGAGACGCACAAGACATCTTACCACACTGCACAAAACTGGGTGTCAGGCCCAGGAAGGCATACACCTACCAAGATAATTAAGAAGTCATTTCTAATTTTTTATCAAAGAACCATACACGGGTTCGTGCCTCTCCAGACTTTCAATCCCCAGCTCTCATTCCCTTCCTCCAAATCCCTTCCCCAAAATATTGGCCCAGGCAGCAGCACCCTGGGAACAATTCTGAGAGCACCACATGCAGACCAACCATCACGCTGGCACTGGGAAATTATTGGCAAAATCATAAAATTAACTTTGTGGTTACTTATTTATCATCTGCTTTAAACTTATCCAGAAAAGCTGCACACGCATGGTTTTAGATAACCTAGTCAGAATGCACTGTAACTCTGGAGGGAAATTTATAGCACCCTGCTCCATTTTAAAATTCAGTGTATTTCCTTCCAGAAGAGGAAAAGGCAACAGATGTCTTCCTCTGGAAGAGAGCCCCCTGAGAACCCAATGAAAAATCATTTTCTTGCCCTTAGTTGTCTCATAGAGACTCCAAAGAGGACTTTTCCAGTTTTCAGCATCATTCAGCTATGTTGACCTTCCCGCAGCACAGCATGGTCCATCCCAACCTCCCCTCAGTACCATTCACAGACGTGCTATCAAAGCGAAAGGGAAGGAGAGGCCGTGTTTAAGAAAGCAACACATGGAGAGATGACACAGCAAAGCACTGGATCCTGAGAAGCCCACCTCATGGAATTCACGGGTTGGAAAAATTGTACAAAGTGTGTTAAAAGCAATTAAGTTCTATTCAGTTACAGCTGAAAACAGATTCTACAGCATTTCAATGTATAAGCCACAATCTCCCTCTCTGTGTACTTCCAAAAAAAAAAAAATTTAAAAAAAAAGACAAAAACCAAACAACAAGTTCATTGTAGCTCAACTTTAATAGGAAGTGGCTTAGTTTACAAATGCTAAAAGCATCGCAAAGCGTATCCTGTGGTTTGGGTTGATTTGTGGGTCAAAGGCTTATTGATAGCTTTGGCAGCAATTTCTTTCTTACTCCTTACTACGGAAGACTTAAAGCGGCGGAATTAAATGCAGCTATTTACTTCTCTAAGGAAAACAAGCAGCTTCATTCTGTCAGCCCTGGGCACGAAAAGATATTACCACACTCACAACTCTTAAGCCACCCCTCGGTGGACAAATGCTGCTAGTATTTTATCCTTTTTCAAACAATAAAAAAAAAAAAGACTACGTATGGCTCGGGACTCAACCAACGTGAAGATATCACTCTGACCACTGGGCTGTCCTCACCGCGGTCCTCTGTTTGCACAAAGAGCTCCTGGATCCAAGGACGGGACAGAAAATTATCAAGTGCTTTTGGCACCTTTTGGAGATTAAAAACCACGAGTACACAAATCCCCTGAAAGCGATCCCTGTTCCACCACTATTCTCGGCTGACAAATGTAAATAGCTAATTGCATAGGTTGGCTGACATGGCAAACACAAAGAGAGAAGGACAAACAAGGGAAAACAATTGTGGCATAAAAGCAAACAATTAGGAAGCAATTAAGACCGGACATCACTGCAATGTAGTAAACAGAACTTTCACACTGAACAATGCCTTTCTTCATAAGGTTGGGGTTTTTTTCATCCCAAACTAATGTTTCTATACTGTGCAATTCCAAGCGCAGACATCCCAGAGCCTGAACCGCTCTGCACAGCTCCCGTACACCAGGGCAGAGTCCTTCTTTCTGAAATAAAAGCCAGGCAGCAGAGCAAAGTCAGTTCCACAACCCTCTACCTCCAACCTCACCGACACGCTGGCAGACTCACGCAGTGCTGCCTACAATTTATTCCCATTTCACTGTACACATACTTGATGAGCTACTTTTTGGAAGTGTACAGTAGTTTCCCAAAACAAGCAGACTTGATTTCACCAAACTCATAGAACCCCAGAATGCTGTGAGGTTGGAAGGGACCTCTGGAGATCATCTCCTTCAACCCCCTGCCACAGCAGGGTCACCCACAGCAGGTCCCACAGGAACGTGTCCAGGCGGGTTTGGAATGTCTCCAGAGAAGGAGACTCCACCACCTCTCTGGGCAGCCTCTGCCAGGGCTCTGCCACCC